>PVKP010018323.1:0-44457 GCA_004027715.1 Plecturocebus donacophilus | reverse complement strand
ATATCCACAAAACATATATTTTTTTCAATATTATATCATACTTATTCTAAAAGTGATCACATAATAGGAAATAAATCACTTTTTAGTAATTGCATAAGCATTTCACAGATTTAAATGAAATCCTGAGCAATAGAGCAAGATTCTCATTCTCTCTCCCTCTTTCTCTTTCTTCCTTTTTTCTCTTTTATTCTACTTCTTTGTCTTAAAAAAAAAAATCAATAATATTTGGAAAATCCTCACATCTGGATATTAAATAACACATCTATAAATAAACCATAGGTAAAAGAACAAATTAGAGAAAATTTAAGCTAAGTGAAACATACTCTATATAAATTTGTACAATGCAGTTAAAGCAGTGCTTTAAGGGAACTATATAGCATTAATAAAGATCTCAAATCAATGATCTAAGATTTCACTTTAAGAAACAAAACTAGAAAAGCAAATTGAGCTCAGAGTAATTTGAAGAAAATAATAAAGTTGAGTGAAAAAATCAAGAAAAAGAAAAAAAG
This sequence comes from Plecturocebus donacophilus, assembly GCA_004027715.1. Lineage (NCBI taxonomy): Eukaryota > Metazoa > Chordata > Mammalia > Primates > Pitheciidae > Plecturocebus > Plecturocebus donacophilus. Next base: position 43,948 of record PVKP010018323.1, on the reverse strand, counting down.
TAAATCAATGAAACTAAAATCTAGTTCTCTGAACAGAGAAAAAAATTGCTAAGCCATAAATTGGGCTAATTAGGAAATAAAGAAAACATGTAAATAACCAATATCAATAATGAAAAATATTGAGATATATATACAGATTTTACAGACATTAAAATGATTCAAAGGTAATATGAGCATATTACACACTTATCAACATCTTGAATGTAATGGGCTAACTCCTTGAAATATATAAACTGACAAAAGATTCCTCAACAAAGAACAAATAACTGGATAGTCTTATAACGACTAAACAAATTGAATTCATAATTGATATTCTCTTCATAAGCTCCATGTCTAGATGACACTGGTGAATTCTACTATACATATAAGGAAGAAATAATATCAATTTTGCACACATGCTTCCAAAAGATAGAAAAGAAAATACTTCTCAACACTCTTTGTCAGTCCAAATTACCTGATTTGAAAACCAGAGGGCTGGCAAGATGGCTGAAAAGGAATAGCTCCAGCCTGCAGCTCCCAGCGAGATCAACACAGAAGATGGGTGATTTCTGCATTTTCAACCAGCTCGTCTCACTGGGACTGGTTAGACGGTGGGTATAGCCCACAGAGGGTGAGCCAAAGCAGGCTTGGGCATCACCTCACCCTGGAAGTGCAAGCGGTCCCAAAATTCCCTCCCCTAGCCAAGGGAAACCTTGAGAAACTCTGCCATGAGAAACGATATATTCTGACCCAGATACTATGCTTTTCCCATAATCTTCACAACCCACAGGCCGGGAGATTCCCTCGGGTGCCTACAACACCAGGACCATGGGTTTCAAGCACAAAACTGGGTGGCTATTTGGGCAGACGCTAAGCTGGCTGCAGTTTTTTTGTATACCACAGTGGCGCCTGAACGCCAGCGAGACGGAACCGTTCACTCACCTGCAAAGCGGACTGAAGCCCGGGAGCCAAGTGGTCTAGCTCAGCGGATCACAACCCCACAGAGCCCAGCAAGCTGAGATCCACTGTCTCGAAATTCTCGCTGCCAGCACAGCAGTCGGAAGTTGACGTGGCACGCTCCAGCTTGGCGGAGGGAGGAGCGTCCGCCATTACTGAGTCACGAGAAGGCAATTTTCCCTTCATAGTGTAAACAAAACCTCCCGGAAGCTCGCGGGAGCTTGGCAGAGGGAGGGGAGTCCACCCTTACTGAGGCTTGAGAAGGCAATTTTCCCTTCACAGTGTAAACAAAGCCTCCTGGACGTTCCAGCTGCGTGGAGCCCACCGCAGCTCAGCAAAGTGGCTGTAGCCAGACTGTCTCCAGTTTCCTCCTCTCTGGACAGGCCATCTCTGAAAGAAAGGCAGCGGCCTCAGTCAGGGGCCTGTAGATAAAACTCCCATCTCCCTGAGACAGAGCACCTGGGAAAAGGGGCAGCTGTAGACGCAGCTTCAGGAGATTTAAACGTTCCTGCCTGCTGGCTCTAAAAGAGCCAGTGGATCTCCCAGAACAGTGCTGGTGCTCTTCTAAGAGACAGACTGCCTCCTTAAGTGGGTCCCTGACCCCTATACCTCCTGTCTGGGAGACCACCTTTCAGCAGGAGTCCACAGACACCTCATATAGGAGAGCTCCAGCTGGCATCTGGTGGGTGTCCTTTTGGGATGAAACTTTCAGAAGAAGGAGCAGGCAGCTGTTCTTTGCTATTCTGCATCCTTCACTGGTGATACCCAGACAAACAGGGTCAGGAGTGAACCTCCAGCAAACTCCTGCTTGTAAGGCCGGTTGCCTTGCTGGGAGCTAGGACGCACCGCCCCCCCGCTTTTTTTTTCCTTTTACAAGCCCCGAGCAAGCTCAGGCATGCCCTGAGCAAGCTCAGACATGCTCCGGCATGTTCCCTTCTCCCTTGCTCGCACAGCCTGGTTTTCTCTTAAAGAGCCCAGTATGCAAACAAGGTGCTGCAACCATAGCTTCCTAACAACCAATAGCAGCTAAGCCTTAACAACCAATAGCAGCTAAACCTTAATAACCAATAGCAGCCGAGTTTTAACAACCAATAGCAGTCGAGCTTTATCAACCAATAGCAAGCAAGTAATTCCAACCAATAACAAGCCAAGTCCTAGGTCAAGGCTTGTAACTCACACAATGGCAGTCTTGCTCTCCCTCAACCAATCGAGCTGTTTCACTCCCTATAAAACCCCCTGTCTGAGAGGAGTCTGTGCGACTTCTCTGGCCCCTCCTGTCTGGACTGCAGAACCTCACCCAGGAGCCTGAATAAATTCCCTTGCATTGGATTATTTTGGTGCTGGCCTCAGTTTCTTCGTTTTATCCTCGGAAACAAACCTTACACTGCTGACCTGCAGCAGAGGGCCCTGACTGTTAGAAGGAAAACTGACAAACAGAAAGCATCAACAAAAAGGATGCCCACATGAAACCCCATCAAAAGGTCACCAACATCAAAGATCAAAGGTAGATGAATCCATGGAGATGAGGAAATGCCAGTGCAAAAGGCTGAAAAATATCAAAAACCAGAACACCTCTTCTCCTGCAAAGGATCATAACTCCCTGCCAGCAAGGAACAAAACTGGACAGAGAATGAGTTTGACAAATTGACAAAAGTAGGCTTCACAAGGTGAGTAATAACAAACTCCTCTGAGCTAAAGGAGCATGTTCTAACCCAATGCAAGGAAAATAAGAACCTTGAAAAAAGGTTAGCGGAATTGTTAACTAAAACAGCTAATTTAGAGACAAACATAAATGACCTGATGGAGCTGAAAAACACAGGACAAGAACTTTGTGAAGCATATACAAATATTATAGCTGAATTGAACAAGCAGAAAAAAGGATGTAAGAGGTTGAAGATCAACTTAATGAAATGCAGCATGAAGACAACATTAGTCAAAAAAGAATATAAAGAAATGAACAAAGCCTCCAAGAGATATCAAACTGTTTGAAAAGACCAAACCTATGTTTGATTGGTGTACCTGAAAGTGACAGGGACAGTGGAACCAAGTTGGAAAATACTCTTCGAATATTATCCAGGAGGACTTCCCCAACGTAGCAAGACAGGCCAACGTTCAAATTCAGGAAATACAGAAAACACCACAAAGATACTCCTCGAGAAGAGTACCCCCAAGACACACATAATCGTCAGATTCACCAAGATTGAAATGAAGGAAAAAATGTTAAGAGCAACCAGAGAGAAAGGTCCACAAAGGGAAGCCCATCAGACTAACAACGGATCTCTTTGCAGAAAACCTACAAATCATAAGGGAGGAGGCAATATTCAACATTCTTAAAGAAAATAATTGTAAACTCAGAAATTCATATCCAGCCAAACTAAGCTTCATAAGTGAAGGAGAAATAAAAGTCTTTACAGACAAGCAAATGCTGAGATTTTGTTAACACCAGGCCTGCCTTACAAAAGCTCCCAAAGGAAGCACTAAATATGGAAAGGAAAAACCAGTACTGGCCACTGCAAAAACATACCAAATTAGAAAGACAATCAACACTATGAAGAATCAGCTAACTGGCAAAATAACCAGCTAGCATCATGATGACAGGATCAACTTCATACATAACAATATTAACCTTAAATGTAAAAGGGCTAAATGCCCCCAACTAAAAGACACAGACTGACAAATTGAATAGAGTCAAGACCCACTGAGGTGCTGTATTCAGGAGATACATGTCACGTGCAAAGACATACATAGGCTCAAAATAAAGGGATGGAGGAAGATTTACCAAGCAAATGGAAAGCAAAAAAAAAAGCAGGAGTTGCAATCCTAGTCTCTGATAAACAGACTTTAAACCAACAAAGATCAAAAAAGACACAGAAAGGCATTCCATAATGGTAAAAGAATCAATGCAACAAGAACGAACTATCCTAAATATATATGCAACCAATACAGGAGCGCCCAGATTCATGAAGCAAGTTCTTAATGACCTACAAAGAGACTTAGACTCCCATACAATAGTAGTGTGAGACTTTAACACCCCACTGTCAATATTAGACAGATCAACGAGACAGAAAATTAACAGGGATATTCAGGACTTGAACTCGGCTCTGGACCAAGTGGACCTAATAGACATCTACAGAACTCTCCACCCCCAAATCCACCAAATATACATTCTTCTCAGCACAACATCACACTTATTCTAAAACTGGCCACATAATTGCAAGTAAAACTCTCCTCAGCAGATGCAAAAGAATGGAAATTATAGCAAATCTCTCAGACCACAGTTCAATCAAATTAGAACTCAGGATTAAGAAACTCACTCAAAACCACACAACTACATGGAAACTGAACAACCTGCCCCTGAATGACTACTGGGTAAATAACAAAACTAAGGCAGAAATAAATAAGTTCTTTGAAACAAATGAGAAAAAAGACATGACATACCAAAATCTCTGGGACACAGCTAAAATTGACAACCTAACATCACAGTTAAAAGAACTATAGAAGCAAAAGCAAAATAATTCAAAAGCTAGCAGATAACAAAAATTAAGGGAAATCAGACCAGAACTGAAGGAGATAGAGACATGCAAAACCCTTCAACAAATCAATGAATTCAGGAGCTGGTTTTTGAAAAGACTAACAAAATAGACCACTCAGACTAATAAAGAAGAAAAAAGAGAAGAATCACATAGACACAATAAAAAATAATAAAGGGGATCTCACCACTGATCCCACAGAAATACAAACTACCATCAGAAAATACTATAAACACCTCTATGCGAATAAGCTAGAAAATGTAGAAGAAATGGATAAATTCCTGAACACATATGCCATCCCAAGACTAAACCAGGAAGAATTTGAATTCCTGAATAGACAAATAACAAGTTCTGAAATTAAAGCAGTATAGCCTACCAACCAAAAAAAGCCCAGGACCAGATTGATTCACAGCCTATTTCTACCAGAAGAACTATGAAGAGCTGGTACCATTCCTTCTGAAAGTATTCCAAACAATAGAAAAAGAGGGAATCCTCCCTAACTCATTTTATGGAGTCAGCATTGAAACCAAAACATGGCAGAGGCACACACAAAAGGAAGTTTCAGGCCAATAACCCTAATGAACATCAATGCAAAAATCCTCAATAAAATACTAGCAAACTGAATCCAGCAACATATCAAAAGGTTTATCCATCATAATCAAGTTGGCTTCATTCCTGGAATGCAAGGCTGATTTAACACACACAAATCAATAAACATAATCCATTATATAAATAGAACCAATGACAAAAACCACCATCTCAATAGATGCAGAAAAGGCCAGCAATAAAATTCAACAGCCCTTCATGCTAAAAACTCTCAATAAACTAGGTACTGATGGAACGTATCTCAAAATAATAAGAGCTACTTATGACAAATCCACAACCAATATCATACTGAATAGGCAAAAACTGAAAGCATTCCCTTTGAAAACCAGTGCAAGACAAGGATACCCTCTCTCATCATTCCTACTCAACACAGTATTGAAAGTTCTGGCCAGGACAATAAAGCAAGAGAAAGAAATAAGGTGTATTAAGATAGGAAGAGAGGACATCAAATTATCTCTGTTTGGAGACAACATGATTGTATATTTAGAAAACCCCATCCTCTCAACCCCAAATCTCTTTAGCTGATAAACAACTACAGGAAAGTCTCAGGATACAAAATCAATGTGCAAAAATCACAAGCATTCCTATGCACCAATAATAGACAAACAGCAAAATCATAAGTCAAGTCCCATTCATAATTGCTTCAAAGAGAATAAAATACCTAGGAATAAAACCTACAAAACATCTGAAGGACATTTTCAAGGAGAACTACAAACCACTGCTCAAGGATATTAGAAAGGACACAAACAAATGAAAAAACCATTTCATGCTCATGGATAGGGAGAATCCATATCATGAAAATGGCCATACTACTCAAAGTAATTTATAGATTCAATACTATTCCCATCAAGCTACCATTGACTTCCTTGATAGAATTAGAAAAAAACTACTTTGAATTTCATATAGAACTAAAAAAAGACCTCACATAGCCAAGACCATCCTAAGCAAAAAGAAAAAAGCTGGAAGCATTACTCTATCTGACATCAAACTATACTATAAGGCTACAGTAACCAAAACAGCATGTTACTGGTAGCAAAACAGATATATCAACAAATGGAACAGAATACAGGCTTCAGATGTAACAGCACACATCTACAACCATCTGATCATTGACAAACCTGACAGAAACAAGCAAAGGGGAAAGGATTCCTTATTTAAAAATTGGTGTTGGGAAAATTGGCTAGCCATATGCAGAAAACCAAACCTGGACCCCTTCCTTACACCTTACACAAAAATTAACTCAACATGGCTTAAAGACTTAAACATAAGACTAAAAACCATAAAAACCCCAGAAAAAAATCTAGGCAATACCATTCAGGTCAGAAATATGGACAAAGACTTCATAATTAAAACACCAAAAGCAACTAGAACAAAAGCCAAAATTGACAAATGAGATCTAATTAAATGAAAGCGCTTCTGCACAATGAAAGAAACTATTATCAGAGTGAACAGGCCACCTACAGAATGGGATAAAATTTTTGCAATTTACCCATCTGAAAAAGGGTTAATATCCAGAATCTACAAGAATTTAAACAAATTTACAAGAAAAAGACAACAAACAACCCCATCAAAAAGTGGGCAAAGGATATGAACAGGCACTTCTCAAAGAAGACATTTATGCAGCCAATAAACATATGAAGAAAAGCTCATCATCACTGGTCATTAGAGAAATGCAAATCAAAACCACAATGAGGTACCATCTCATGCTAGCTAGAATGGTGATCATTAAAAAGTCAGGAAACAACAGATGCTAGAGAGAATGTGGAGAAATAGGAATGCTTTTACACTGTTGATGGGAATGTAAATTAGTTCAACCATTGTGGAAGACAGTATGGCAACTCCTCAAGGATCTAGAACTAGAAATACCATTTTACCTGGCAATCCCATTACCGAGCATATACCCAAAGGATTATAAATCATTCTGCTAGAAAGACACAGGCACACATATGTTTATTGCAGCACCGTTCACAAAAGTGAACACTCGGAACCAACACAAATACCCATCAATGATAGACTGGATAAAGAAAATTTGGTACATATACATGAAATACTATGCAGCTATAAAAAGGATGAGTTCATGTCCTTTGCAGGGACACAGATGAAGCTGGAAACCATCATTCTCAGTGAACTAACACAGGTTCAGAAAACCAGACACCACATGTTCTCACCCATAAGTGGAAGCTGAACAATGAGAACACACGTATGCAGGAAGCGGAACATCACACACCAGGGCCTGTTGGGGGTGGGGACTACAGGAGGGATAGCATTAGGAGAAATACCTAATGTAGATGACGGGTTGATGGGTGAGGCAAACCACCACGGCACGTGTATACCTATGTAACAAACCTGCATGTCCTGCACATGTATCCCACAACTTAAAGTATAAGGAAAGAAAGAAAAACAAACAAGGCAATATTTGAATACATAAATAAATAAATACATGTATACATATTTATATGAAACAGACCCGCAAGTCTCCTAAACAATAGTTGCAATAATCCCAAACAAAATTTTAGTAAAAAATATCCAAAAATGCAAAAAATGAAAAAAACAGCACATTATCTCAGCCCTATGAAGGTTGATTTAATATCCAATAATCAATATAATCTACCATATTATATATAAAAAAGAAAAAGCATACGCTCATCTCAACAGATAAAAAAGAAAGCATTTGATAAATTCAAAATTCAATCATAATAAAATTTACCTGCAAACCATGAATGGAAAGCATCTTCCTCAACCTTATAAAAATATCTACCAAAAATGGCTAACATCATTTTTGTGAAAGACTGATTTCCGCTAAGATCATTGGCAATGTAAAGATGTTTGTTCTTACCACTTTCTTTCAAAATTATATTGGGAGTCCCAATTAGTGCACTAAGGCAAAAATAATACATTTAAAAGTAAAATAAATAAAATGTCATATTGTTGGAAAGTTAAAAAGAAACCGACATTATTTATAGATAAGATGGTCATTTATGTAGAAAATCCAGGAAACCTATAAAATGTGTTACTGGAACTGAGTGTAATAAAGCCACAGCATCTAAAATGAAAACACAAAAATCAATTATGTTTCTATATACTAGTAAGGCTCAACTAAGTATTTAAATTAAAATGTCTTTTAAAATAGAATGAACAAACATGAAGCATATAAGGATAGTATACTTATTAAACTTTATGCTAGACCTGTATCTTAAAATCTCCAAAATATTGCTTGGTGGAAGTAAAGGACAGCTAAAATTTAAAAAAAAAAGGAAAAAAAAATTGAGAGGTATATCATGTCAATGAGTTATAAGATACACCACCAAAAAAGGTTTTAACTTTCTCCATGTATATCTATAGCTTTAAGAAATCCCAATGTAAAGTTCAGCAAACATTTATGCAGAAATTAACAAGGTGATTCTAAAATTAAATGTCAAGGCACAGATCCAAAACATACTTTTTTTTTTTTTTTGAGATGGAGTCTCGCTCTGTCTCCCAGGCTGGAGTGCAATGATGCAATCTGAGCTCACTGCAACTTTTGCCACCTGGGTTTAAGCAATTCTCCTGCCTCAGCCTCCCAAGTAGCTGGGGTTACAAGTGCCTGCCACTACACCCAGCTAATTTTTGTATTTTTAGTAGAGACAGGGATTTATCATGTTAGTCAGGCTGGTTTCAGACTCCTGACCTCAGGTGATCCGCCTGCCTCAGCCTCCCAAAGTACTGGGATTACAAGTGTGAGCCACCACGCCTGGCCAATTTTTTAAAAGGACAATATTGGTAAATTTACACCACTTGATTCTAAGATTTATTATAAAGCTAGAATTATCAAAGCAATGTGGTTTAACAATTGACATGAGATCAATACAATAGAATGGGTAGTCTAAAGATATTATCAATTTATTTAATTACTTTTATTTTATTTTTTGAGACAGAGTCTCGCTCTGTCTCCCAGGCAGGAGTGCAGAGGTGTCATCTTGGCTCACTGCAGCCTCTTCCTCCCCGGTTGGTTCAAGCGATTCTCGTGCGTCAGCCTCCTGAGTAGCTGAGATTACAGGCATGTACCACCAGCCTAGCTAATTTTTGTATTTTTAGTAGAGATGAGATTTCACCATGTTGGCCAGGCTGGTCTTGAACTCCTGCCCTCAAGTGATCTTCCTGCCTCAGCTTCCCATCAATTTATTTTTTTAAAAGAGATACCTAGGTTATTCAACAAGGGACACAAAACGGTTTCAATAAAAAGTACTCTAATGAGTACACATCAGGGCCTGTTGGGAGGTGGGGGGCTACGGGAGGGATAGCATTAGGAGAAATACCTAATGTAGATGACAGGTTAATTGGTGATTTGCTGCACCCTCTGCACTTCAGCCTGGGCAACAGAGTGAGACTCTGTCTCAAAAAATAAAAAAATATAAAATAAGAATAAATAAATATATTGATAATATCTGTGGACTACCTATTCTATTGTATTGATCTTCTGTCAATTGTTACACCACATTGCTTTGATAATTCTAGCTTTATAATACATTTTAGAATAAAGTGGTGTAAATTTTTCAACATTGTCCTTTTAAAAAAAATAAGTCTGTTTTGGCTGTATGCCTTGCCATTCGATGGCAACCATCAATGTTCAAATCAAATGAACACTCACCCCGACTTCACATCATATACATAAATTAACTTGAAATGTTCATAGAACATAACATATTAGATTATATAATATGTAGAAGATAATATAAGAGAAGATCTTGGTGATATTGGCTTAGGCAAAGAATCTCTGGACAGGACATAAAAAATGAAAATTATGAAATACCAATTGTTAAATTGGACATCGTCAATATTAAAGGTTTTCATTTTTCAAAAAAAAAAAAACAGTTAAGGTAATAAAAAGGTATGTCACAGACTCAGAACAATATCCGCAGACCTATATATGACAAAGGATTTACATCATATGTATTTAAAGAATTCTTAAAACTGAACAGAAAGAAAAAAGATCCAGTAAAAATGAGTATCCTAAAGAAGAAACACAAATGGACAATAAGCACAAGAAAACATGCTGAAAGTATTAGTCCTAAGAAAATTCAAATTAAAACTGCAATGAGATACCACCACATGCCCATTTTAGAAGGGATACATTTTTTTAATGGTCGGTGAGGTTGTGGAGCAAGTGGTATGTGGCTGAGGGAATTGCAAATGGTAGAGTCAATTTAAATAAAAGATATCTTGTAAGTTACTTAAAAAGTTAAGCATGAACATAACCTGCAACCCAGCAATCCCATTTCTATACAACTATCTATGATAAATAAGAATTTTATCCACAGAAGTCTTATACTTTAATATTCACAGAACTTTATAAATAACAGTCCCAAACTGGAACAATCTCAATGTCCATCCACTTGTCACATATGCAGTTAATACAGGATACTACTCAGCAATAAATCAAATGAACTACCAATACCCTCAAGGATCTGAATAAATCTCAAAAGTATTATGCTAAGTAGAAAAAGCCAGATACAAAAGCCTGAATACTGTATGATTCTATTTACATGAAATTCCAGAAAATGCAAAACTGTAACGACAGAATGCAAAACAGTAGTTGAGGAAGCTGAGGGTCGGTGGAGCCAATTGACCACAAAGGAACTCCAGGGAACTTTTCAAGGTGATGGAAATGTTTTCCATCTTGATTATGATGTTGGCTACATGACTATATGTATTTGCTGAGGACGCAAATTGTACACTTAAAATTAGAGTATTTTATTATGCATAAACATAAAAATAGAGCTCATGAAAGTTCAAGATATCTACCAAGACAATTCTATTTAATCCTTGCAGTCCCTTTATAGGTTAAATTATTGTCATTACATAATTAGAGAAGCAAGGTTTAACCTTGCTTATATGGCCGCTAAGTGATGAAAACAGTGCTATTCCCTTAAATATGCTTCTTACTCCTGCACTGTAATCTAAATCAAATGCTTAAATTAAGTTAATGCCATCTATATTCATTGATATAAGGAGCCAAATAAAGACCAGTGATTCAATTAAGCCCTAACTCTAATGTCCTCCTTCTTCAATAAAACATATTAGCTCTACCTTCTTAATCATTTTGCATCATTTACATGCAAATAAAAAAATATATATGTATAGATAGTAAGTTCCAGGAAATTGGTACAATACATAAAAAATATGTTGTAATCTTTCAAATTTCTCTAATTTTTGCTACAAATATGATCTGCACAAACATTTCCTCTCTTTTTTCTTTCAATTTCATATTTGATAAATTCTAAACATTTTGTTTGGCTTTTTCTTTTCATACAAATCAGAAATGTGTATTAATTATTTTCTGAAGTATAAAACAAAGGGAATAATTTGCCTTTCCTGTAAATCCAGTTAAGTTTGTTAAAGGATGACACAGAAATGTTTTAGCACACACACAAAATAAACAGAATTTGTTTGTAACATGATGTTCCTTCCTAGTTTCAATAAACAGGCCAATAAAAGGTATTTTTTAGCATTTTTAACATTTGCCCCATACATTCTATTTTTAGAATTACTTTCCTGAAGTTAACCTGTCAATATAAGGTATTCACCTCTTTGAAGAGCAGGCTACTCGCTTCCCAGGAAAGCTAAGTTGTACTGTTATCTGAAGTGTCAGAGCAAAGAATTTCAAAGGGAGACAGCTGTGGAATCCATTTCAGAGCTCCTTAATCTCTGGATTGGAACATACACATACACCTCTAAATTGTCTAAAGGGAAATGTAGAGTTTACTTTTGGAGTATCTAAAGGTAATTTGTTCTGATAAAGGTGATATTGGGAGACTGTTAGTCCAAGAGATACTATTTAATGTGGGTAAAGTGCTGACATGTTAAACTTCAACCCAAATTTGTTTTGACAAATATTTGCTCAACATATGCTATTATAGAGAAACCATATAAAACTATGTTTATCAAGGAGTACATCTCACTGGGGATAAATGCTAAAATATGTAAAAATAAGATGATATGATGTCTGGATTTACTTCAGAATAATATGGGGGAAAACAGATAGGGGTATGGATAGGACCGAGCTCACCATTGGTTGATGTCATGATTTCCCAACCATGTGGAACTGTGAGTCCATTAAACTTCTTTCCTTTATAAATTACCAAATCTCAGGTATGTCTTTTTAGCAGCATGAGATGGACTAATACGCTACTCAGAGAATAAGCTGTCCTCAGTGGGATCTAACCAACTTAGGGGACTTAACAAGAGACTGCCCTTTAAGGGGTGATCTGTGTACAGCTACAGCAATTGACTCAACTAGTTCTTCTTTCCTGGGGAGTACAAATAAGTGGTATCCAAAAAGAGGAGCAGGGGCAACTTCTGGGAGGCTCACTGTTGGCATGAAGGTACCAGAGCTGTTGGGTTCCAGGAGGATCAGCTGAATCCCAAAGGAAGGTGTTTCTCTGTGCCTCCATGAAGTTGTTATACCTTTAATCTTAGTGATATGAAGCTGCTTCCTTAGACACCTCATTTCCCTAGTTATCTGTATCACAAATTCCCACCACCTAATATAATTTGAAAGCATCTCCTCTTGGCAAAGTTAAGAGTATACACAATGCCGACTACTAGTATCATTGGAATTTCATTACTGTGGAAGGGAGTGGGTGTTATGGGATAGAAAACGGAGTGACCAGGTCACTGTAAATTTTAGGTTAAAAATTAGGCTTCCAGTGAAGCTGTAAAATCAAGACTATACGAATAATAAATTTAGATGCTCATGAAAATGTGTTCATTTGAACCTTATGCAATTTTTTTAAATTCCTATGATCAGAGCAAGTAATATTTTACATCATAAAGACTGGACTAACCAATAGTTCCATAATGTCTTCAAAACAGGACACCAAGTGAAATTCAGAAGTTGAAGAAGAATTTTAAAGTTTAAAATATAAGACAATAGAATACTTCTAAAATTTGTGACTATGTGCTCTTAAATACTAGACTGAAGATTGTCAAAATCAAAGATTTGATATACTGCCACCTAGTGGAAGTTAAATTTATATTAATTTATTAGTGGCTGACCAAAAGAAGTAAAACCAAAACAAAAAAATGCGTCTAATTTGCAAACTCTAAGCATTGCAAGCAATTATCTACTCTAGGGGCTTTAGTATCACGGAGTTCTGAGGCTATAACCAGGGCATCTTAGGCACCACCTAAAGTGCATGAGGAGTAAAAGGATATAGCTCTGAGGTCTCAACTCTAATCCGAACAGGGTTGTTGCACTTTCTAAAAATGTTTTGGGATTCTGAGTTGATTTTATTTAGGAAAGAATTCTACTTTTTAAAAAGTTGTTGAAAGTCCTGACCTGGTCTCTTGTCCATCATATAAATCGATAAATCAATAAACACTGGTTTTCCAATGTCACACAGGTGACTAGGGGCATAGCTAGCAATAGATATGAAATCATCCAATTCCTATTCTCATTGAAATAATTTTGGAGTAAGAAATAGACTTCAAGTCCAGTGATCTTTGTTCAATAGCACAAAGAGCTTATTTCCTTTAAAAATAGATTATTTCCTTGATAGTTATTTAAAACAACTTGACCCTACTATCTCCCCTGCACCATTAGAAACCTGAATGGGAACAGAATCTCAAAATAAATAAATGAAAATGATATCATGTCTGTAAATGGTAATTATATTATGTCAAAAATACCTTTAGAGTTAGTTTAGAGCTCCCTAAAAGTAACAATTAAAAAGTAGCTTATAAAGGGTACTTCCTCTCTTCTCTAAATTTATGTAATTTTAAAGGTGGACAAAGTACTTTTGGGAAAAAAACTATCATTTTTTTAATATCACTTTATGTTTTATAAAACATAAAACTATCAATTCTGCTGGAGTACAAAGAAGTTATACTCCTTGTCCCAAGAGAGTTGGAGTCTTTCCCTGGCTCTCCTGACTTTCTGTCCAGCAACAGAATGGGTTAAGGAAGAGATACACGAGGAAACAGTTTTATTTATAGGGGTGGCTATTATTGTGTTCCCCATCTGTTTGCTTAGGGTGGGTGAAAGTTGGTCATTTTTTAATGCTGGGAGGGAGGAGCTGGTTGAAAGGAAGGTGTTAATACAGAAGAAGGATCATCGATGGAACAAATTCCCTGAGGATTTAAGAGGCTATAACCCAGAATCTGTGTGGAGGGGAGATGCTACTTCTCAGGAGCAAGAAAGGGCATCTGCATCTATGACAGCATTGCCACTTTGATATATCTCACTTCAGTGTAGCACAAAACATTTTTATGAAATGACATTGACATATTCATATTCACTTCTACAAATATCCTATCTCACCTCATATAATTTGTAAAGTTGTAACTCAAAAATATCTAGGTTTTTAAATGCCTGTCTTATCATTTTTTTCTTCTTTTATTTTTAATCTAAATGTACATCCCTATACCATACCACATATTTTCTCTCTTAACGTTTAAAATTAAGATATAAAATTATTATATAGTAAAACTTCAGTATTTTTCAAAAGACATATGTATTTTTAGAATTTGTGTAACCATGGTAATTCACGTAGAGTAAAATAAACATTTCAATTTTCTTTCATATAACTTAAATTTTTCAATTTAGAACAGAGAAAATATTTTATAAACAAAATTCTTTTTAAAAATTCAAATTTTATTAAATCTTGGGTTTTTTTCTGAGTCTATCACAAATTGCTGTGTAACTCTGAGCAAGCTGAATGCCATTTCTTTACACATTTCCTGTGCACATTTAAAAAATAAAGGAATTAAACAATTATCTTAAGTCTACTTCAAACTCCGAACAGCTCTAATTTTATAATTGTTCTTATTTTAAATATTTATCCTTAATATATACATTGTTTATTATTTTTATACACATAAGTCATTTAAAATTTTAAGATATTCATGGGCTTTATGAAAAGCCAAATAACAGGAGAAGGTGCTTCCACAGGAGAGAAATAATTTGAAAAGCTCCAGGGTACATTTAAAGGGATGAATTATACATATGGGCAAAAATGACAATAACCTGTCCTCAGGGAGAAAAAAAAGTTTCCAAAAACAAATAAGGTAATAAATTTTCCACGTACATTTGTGTGTTAGCTAGAACGTAAGAAGCTCTCAAAGTACTAGAAATTTGGATTTCTGAGCTGCTTCTTGACTAAATAGAAACATAAAAACCATGGCAGCTAGCACCATCAACTCCAGAAGAGCCTAAGATGTCAGGTAAGCTACTGAGTGAGAGAAAGAAAAATGTACCCTGTAGGATTCATGGTATAAAGTTAGCCTACATCATGGAGCAGTCATAAGAAAAACAGGCTGGGTTTTAAATGAAGCCTTCCTTTTGTCAAAGCAATTTGTATAGAGAGCAAAATGTCATTTGTATAACTTAATAAATATGTATTATTACCCTCTGAAGGACCTCAGAACACAAGCTTAATAAGCACATAGGACTTTGTCTATTTGCTTTACTGTTGTGTCCTTCAGTGCTTATAGCAATGATTGGCACATAGTGCTCAACGAATATCTGTTGAATGAATTGACATGCTGGACTTCTTCCTGCTATTAGTCTAGACTAGAGTACTAATGAAATCTGATGTTCAAATGAATGAGTTTAGATCAACAATTACTCATTGCATGTCTAACACATACCAACAAAATTATCTTACACTGTAATGACCACATTTGCAAAACTCAAACTCATGTTGCACAAACTGCAAAGTGCAAATACTTTCATAACAACAACAGATTTGCATATCTAAAAATACAATTTTTACTAAAAAATTTAGAAATTCACTTTATAGAATGGTCACGTAATTTCTAATGAAAAATGGGTCACTATTGAAAATGAAAGAGGGAACCATTAATAATTACCCTGGTACAGTAACATAAACTAGGCATATCCCCAGAGAAATGGGGTATATGGTCTCTTCAACAGCCTCCATGCAGAAGCCTATCCATAGAGAAGTGATATGTTAAAAACCCAGTTTGTCAGTTCAAGAAAAATCAGTTAAATAACAAAAGTTAAAAAAATAACTAAAATAAGTTTAATAAAATGCTTAAAGACTCCTAGACCATCATGCTAGGAAAGAGGTAACAGAAAAGTTTAACTCCACTGCAAAATGAATGGCTTGTAAGAGCTGAAAAGCTAAATAGATCTTACAGCACTATAGTGACATGCGAGACTGTCTCTGGTGATGTTTAATAGGATATTAGCTAACTGCCGTTAAATAAAAGGAGGAACAGGGGTCATTACAAGGCAATATTATTATAGGATACCCCAAACAGAATGTGTAATTTCTTTGCTTTACTATTTATATACATAGTTCAAACAATAGGTACACCTATAAAATATCATGGCAAAATTCTTTTGACTGTCATCTTCATTATTAGCACTATGAGAAAGCATGGATCAAACTTGAAGGAAGTAATAGCAAACTGTCATAGATTAGATGAAATTGTAAAAGCATCATAAAATTGGCACATAGGTGTTCCTATATGATGTTACTTATAGTATTTTATTTTTCACCTTAATGATACACCTGAAAATTAGTTGCATTGTTACTGTTAATCTAAAAATCTTCATGCCTTTGAACGTTCCTCTGCCTCAATCACTGGAAACCCTTACTGATGCTCTTCTCTACCCAAATATGTCAGTCTCTCAGAGGCAGGGAAAGACAGAGATAGACACTGAGACAGAGATGGAGATGGAGAGAGGGAGAGAGCTCATGAACCTCTTTTTAAAATGTAGCTATTTACTAGTGGCCAGGCATGGTGGCTCATGCCTGTAATCCCAGGACTTTGAGAGGCCGAGACGAGTGGATAACTTGGGGTCAGGAGTTCAAGACCAGCCTGGCCAACATGGTGAAACCCCGTCTCTACTAAAAATACAAAAATTAGACCAGTTTGGTGCACACGCCTGTAATCCCAGCTACTCGGGAGGCTGAGGCAGGAGAATCACTTGAACCCAGGAGGCGGAGGCTGCGGTGAGTGGAGATTGTTCCATTGCACTCCAGCCTGGACAACAAGAGTGAAACTCTATCTCAAAACAACAACAACAACAAAAGGTAACTATTTTTAGTCTCAGTCATTCCCAGGTTAAGATGAAAAAGAATTCTGATTTAATTAACTTGCATTCACAATCCCTTGAAATCATTCAAACTCATGGGAGTTTTGAAGAGGAATATTTTTAAAGAAGCAATCTTGTCATTCTCTATTCTATAGAGTACATCATACTAGAGTTTGTCTTCTCTGAAACTAGCATTTTATTGAAGTCCTGTTGCTCTCATTGACATTTAAACACACACTTGAACAGACTTTACAAAACCTAGAGAAGACAAAACCTAACAGTACTCCACAGATCCTCTTATTTAGCCCACACAATTATCTTTCTAGTCATTACTATCCCCATTTCATAATAAGAAAAGTGAGGCTTTACACGAATTTACACATCTTTATAATGCCATCCTTTGCAAGAATGCACTAGAATCCTCACAGTCTTTTGAGGTAGGTGCTACTGCACAGATGAGAAAACTGAGGCCTGGGGAAGTTATGTCACTTGTCCAAGGTTATGTATCTACTAAGTCATGAAGTCCAGAATCAGAACCAGGCATCTGTCCCAAGATTCTATGCTCCTAACCACTTCTCATACTGCCTCATGGAGGTAAGTGATCACTAATCATTGACACTATTTATCTCTAATTTTCACTGTGTAAAAATTAACATTCAGAAAATAACTGCTTTAAGTACTCTACCAGTACTTAAGTACTATATGTTAAGTGTTTTCACAGTAAGTTCGGAAGCAATGAAAGGAATTGCTATATTAACTTTGATTCCTTCCCAGAAAAGTAATTATTAGTAATGCGAACATCAAGGAATCTTGAGAGGAAAAATAATGTCTATCTACATATCTATCTATCTATCATTTTTTGAGACGGAGTCTCACTTCTTCACCCAGGCTGGAGTTCAGTGGCTCAATCTTGGCTCACTGCAACTTCCGCCTCCTGTGTTCAAGCAATTCTCCTGCCGCAGCCTCCTAAGTAGCTGAGATTACAGGTATATGACAGCACGCCTGGCTAATTTTTGTATTTTTAGTAGAGACGGGTTTTCACCGTGTTGGCCAGGCTGGTCTCCAACTCCTGACCTCAAGTGATCCAGCCACCTTGGCCTCCCAAAGTGCTGGGATTACAGGCGTGAGCCACTGCGCCAGTCAATAGTATCAATTCTAACTGTACAGGAGAATAGTGTAAAGCACACGCAAAATCAGAACGTAAACCCTAAACCTTATATTGAGGTCTTTACACATCATCCTGGGGCCCAGTGTCCCCCAAACACAGAGATGATAGTCCTGCTTCACCCTGCATTCCTTAAACCTTCCAAGGAGCACTATATTGAGTTCTAGGTATTGGGATCATAGAAGAAGCACAGAAACAGTGGAGTGCAGTGGAGAAGAGTTTCATTCAAATGAGAATTATAAGGGTCAAAATTATTGCTTTTGTAGATATTTTGAGAAGAAGCTACCATAAATTATGTAACCAAACTGAACGCTTTAATAATACATGCACATATATTGATACAGTGTTTTCATTATAAACATCAATAACAAGGTTGAAGCTGGAGTTCATGAGAGGCTCATTTTACTGCCTGCTCAGTTTCTGGCATATGGTAAGTGCACAACATTGTTCAAGAAAGAAATAGAAAATTAAGACAGAAACTGGACAATGTTTCACCAGGAAGGTAAGAAACTATACTGTTTTCTTACCTTCCCCAAATTAAGTTGATTCTCTGAAAGTCAACAACTTGTCAACTATGCCCTCTAGTCTTGACCACTATAGATAAAAACTAGAAAAATTTAGCATTAGGTATAAATTGTATTATTACATATTCAGTAATTGTAAGATTCTCTTAGCAGCCCATGGATTGCAGTGGGTTGTAGACACAAGATGTGTAACCAGAGTGAGAAACTGTACTACCTTGAATGTATGGGTAGTCAGGGTCTAAATGAACCAACATGACATTCTGCAACTGCCAAATAAGTAAGAATCAATTTTCTTATAAAATAGATCACATATTTAGTAAGTAAAATACCTAAGAAAAAGAGAAAATGGAAACATTTAGTCTAATAATTATTTTTAGTAATTCAGACTTATAAAGATATTTTGCTAATAACATGACCTTACATTTATCTGGTATGTCACTGTTAGAAATCGTTTTGGTATGCATTACCTAAATGATCTGATTGGGTACATAAATACCAAAATATAAAGAAAATATCAATGTAGATATTATTGCAAAGGCAATAGTTTCCAAACTGAGCTATAAAATACTAAGGTAAAAATATATGTGAACATTTAAAAACCTGAACCAGATACACCATATATAAATGTAATATATGAAAAAAATCTGTTTTTACAGCAAATAGCAAAATCACATGTACTGATTATTCAGTTTGGGATGATTAGGAATGCATGTTCTCAAGTCAGAATCCTTGGTTCAAATCTCTCTTTTGCTGCTTATTAGTCATGTGACTTTGGGGAGTGGCTTAGCCTTTCTGAAACTCAATTTTCTCATTTTTTAAAAATGAGGATAGTAATAATACCAAAGGATTGATTTGAGAATTAAATGAAAGAACATGTGCATAGTACATAGTGTAGCATTTGGCATATAGTGCAAATATTAGGCCCCAGCAGATATTAGCCATTAACTCGTAGCCTTTTGTTCCTCTTCATGGTTCAGCAACCAGTTACAGAGCAACCTCACTCTTTAATAACAAGATGTGTTATCCTCAGCTCATGAAAATACTCAGTAAACACCTAAATATATTAATACTGCTTTTAAACAATGTTTTAAGGATTAAGCAGGAAAAAAAAAAAGAGAATATGCAAATGTTTTAGGCCAGTTTTATCAAATTCCTTGCCATCTTACTAAGCAAGTCTTAATCACAAACTGATTAGTTTTGCTGTATAAGCATAGGCCCTAATATTTACTTCTAGTTTTCTTATTTGATGATTAATTTTGAAATAAGGATCATATCATTATGATATCAGTAAGCACCAGTATACGGGGGAGTGTTTCTTTATTTCTAACTTGTAAATCATTACTGTAATAAATTTAGAAAAACAAAATAGTATTCGAGTGCAAATGACTTTCAGTTACCACGTCTCAAATTATGATGTGAAGTAACATTTTCTTTAAGATGTTCTGCATTTTCTCAGTCCCTCTCTGAACTCCTAACTGTAATTTTATAAACAGAAGATGCTAGACAAAGCCCTATTGTTTTTATCGTCTTTGAGAAACATTTGTTTCTAAGTGGGCACAATCCATCTCAGTATTTCCAAGGCCCAGAAGACTATTTTTAAAAAATTGGCTAGATGCAAATACCTCATCTTTGGGATAACTGGAGACTTCAACAGAATAGAAAAGGTCAAGAATAACAGTATAATTCATTGTTTAAAAAAAGTTCAAACTGACTCACCCAAATCTGTTTAACCAATCTTGTCAATAAGATACACTATCTGTGTTAACTGAATTCAAAGCTAGCAAAGTGAAACCAGATATCATTTCCATTTTTACTTCATCATCACCATAATTATTTTTAAAGAATACTAATATAAATGATTATTAGGAGCCAATTGCATTATTGTAGGATAGTATAAAAGTACAGCTCAATAAGGTGCAGCCTCCCATCTTTCCCTATATGTGAATTCTACGTACAGTATTGGATCACATAAGTGAATGTAATTTATATTAGCACTATAAAATTGCATAATGCTATCTTGCTGATTTTTAATGTGAAGATTATTTGGTAGAGTAAAAATATATTGAGCCAGTCTTTCTGAATTCTTGATACAAGCCTCAGATGTCCTGGGAACTTGAAAGTATGCACTTTTAGGCAAGATACTCTTCCTCTCTAATACTTTTACAAAACATAGACTTTAGCTAATTCAAGCTCTGAAATTTCTATTTTTCCAGATATAAAAGTAAAGATACATACTTTTTCATTGTTTTCTCATAAAATGTAGTGAAAAACAGTTTAAAATATGTTTGTAAATCTAAAGACAATTTTTAAACATTAACAAAAATATTATTGTTTGCCAAAAAATCAATTTCCCCTTAGCAGTAGTACAATAACCAAAAGTATAATCTTAAAAAGGTAACTAACATAAAATCAATCATGTTTTGGCATTTTGTTAACAGATTGTACTGAAAACATGTAGAAATCACTCAAGATTATTGTACTAGTTTACAGATTAAAAATACATGCGTCTGTTATAACACTGACACAGGATTCTATATTTCCTGATTTATTATGCTTTTTAGAGCATTTCAACATTCCACATTAATCGCTTACCTTTTCCAAGTAATTTTTCATATCACTAACAGTACAGCTGGATACTGTAATTTGCTTATCATGGTTGCTTGAGTCTACATAAATTTCACCTGTTTTTAAATTTTTAAACACCAAACTAAGTTGGCTTAATTTCATATTTAATAAACAAAATGATTTGCATTTCCTTTTGACTGGCTATTTAAGAAAAATAATACAGGGACCATTTAATCTGAGCTTTATTATGAAGGACCAGTGAAATAGAAGGCTTAACATTGATGAGGTAAAGCTGACATCAACTGGTACATAGTGGTAATAGTTGACAACAATAATCGTAATCCCTGAAAATTGTATGACCCTCCCTCTGCAATTCACAATGTATTATAATTCATTAATTAAAACATGGATTTAAACCTTAGGAGCATCATTCATTATTCTTAAAGCTGGGGGTGGAAGAAGAATTCAATGTGGTCTCTGTCCCCAAGGGGCTTTCAGTCTAAAGGCAAAGATAGGCACATACGTGGCCCTACAGCAATACTGACCGCCACACAGGCAATAAAGGAGGTGAAAAGGGGTGGAGAAGTAAGAGATTCTGGTCATGATGATTTGGAAAGATTTCACAGTAGAGGAGACATTTAACCTGGTCCTTGAAGCAAAAAAAGATCTCGACTTTTAAAATATAGGAAGGCATTTTACACAAAGTGAAAACCTCTCTGCTGGCATTGTCTTTAATTTTTGAATGTAGGAGAAAATGGAAAGAAACTAAGTGATCTGATCAAGGTGATAAAAAGAGAAAGCATCAGAGGTACACTATAATTTTTAACTCTGGGGTCAAAATGGTTCCTGCAAGGTGAGACAATTTCTCTGCTTTCACAACCACCTTTGCCCCCCATTTATTTCTCCATGCTGCTACACCCTTTACAGGATCTTGCTAGGATGTCCACAGAAAAACACAGAGGCAGCTATGTCTTCACAAAACACATTACATTTCGGCTGTGTCTAAAAATCTAATGAACACGTGTAGGTATATTTTTGCCCGCCTTTCCTCACCATTCTCTATCATTTCAAAAGGAATGGGAGTTTGTGCTGTTGCTAGATGGCACACTCAATAAAATGTTGATCCATTCCTTTAAACCTTCCATTTTTCTACTTCAGTTTGTCAAGTGTTCCTGATTCCAAGAAATCATAATTCATATTGTGCGGGAGGTTGCAGATTTTTGGCTCTGGAGGTTGTGCAGATGTTATTCCTTAAGGAAGATGATCATGATTGCCTATGTGAGTAATGGCTGTGAGTCGGCTAGAAGCCAAAAGTTCTCTTATAGCAGAATGTATAAACCATTCTCCTACTGAAAGAAGGCCCCCAGTAGGATAATATATTATTACACATGATTCAAATTACAGGATCTGCAGCAGGGGAGCTCGCAACTGATTCAGGACAGTCGCCTCCTGAATACTGATGATGGGATGATGGAATGCCTCATGAATTAAAAAGGCCATGGTTTCTCATCTAAATTCTTCATATGCTTTAAAAAATGACTATGCCTATCATTGCACTCTATAAGCTTCTTAAACGAATCATGCACTATTATGAAACCCTTGTCAATATTTTTAAAATTCCATGTTTTTTAATAATTACATGCAAAACATCCTTTTAAAAGAAAGACAACGAAACTTCACCTTCTCTGTTAGAAAACTCTGTGCCTTTAACGCAAATATGCAATAAAGATACGACTTCATATCTTTATTACATTGAAGTGTGACCCAGTTTTGCTCTCTGGGATTTTATAAAGCAACACGAAATCTTCACATGCCACATGTTCCAGTCTCTTTTAAGTTATCTATAGAACAAATGACTTTATCCCTGACAACTAAATACAAATGCACAAGGCAAAATTATATTTCCAAAGGTTTTCTGCAGATAAATGAACTCATTCGTGAAGATTATTTCATTTGATCTACTTTGGTTATGTAACGATCCCATAAATTTGCTAAAGGCATTACATTGCAAATGGAGACCAGGCGATTTTATAGAAACACTAAGGCAGATGTTAAATATTGCACATTTTAAAAAACAAGCTGTATTACTGCAATATATTCTGAAACAATATGTAAGCTGATCTTAACTTCTTTTCTAGCTGGTTCTTGTATTCAGTTTTTCTAGTAAATGGATGCAAATCAGGTGCATTGTGCTGAGATGGGAAGGGGGCGATTTGTCCAGAAATGACCTCAGTTCTATTCATTAATAAAATGACAATGTTGGCTGAAAGCAATGGAGAATGAAATATAACAAGAGTGAACTTTCCTCCATGTGACAGATGCACATAAGTGCTTTTTGGATAAAGCACTGTATGTAAAATGGCCACTGCAGCATAAAATCTGAAAACATTAAAGGAAGTTCTGAGATACAGATTGCTTGAAAAACCTGCAACTTCCATGGCAATGCGCCCTTTATTCTCTATTACCTTGTACAGTTTTGAATCCCAACTTGCAGAAGCATGTATTCACTCATAAGAGGGATCAGACAAAATAAACAGAGGTTTCATGTTGTTAAGAATTGTTTTTAAGAAAGATAATATAATTTTACAAGTTCAAAACAAAACAGAATTGTATCCAGAATTACTTTCAGTGGCAGCAGACACCAATGGGGAAGAAAAGGTAAAAGCTATCAGAGAGAATGTAGCCACATTTTTGCATAGCGGTTTAAATTATGCCAGCAGAATAATTAATGGAAGGGCCTAATATGGAAAGGGGGGGTGACAGGAAAGGGGGAAGGCTATGTTAAACAAAGTTCATTACTGCATGATGTAAATGAGTTTCTCACCAGTGATGTCACTGATTGGCTGAGCTGCAGAGCTGGCTTCGAGCATGGCCGGATTGGCTGCTAGCTCTTCTGGTGCCTGCCTGCTCAGGCAGCGGTTGAACCAGATACTTTCTGTCTCTCTTGTTGTTGTTTGAAGCAAATCTTGTTCAGCCCAGCTGTGTCTCCATAGTAGTGGCACCCTAAGAGAGAGTCTCCCTCCTGCTTCCCACAGCTCGTCTGTGAGGCGGTCGCTGCTGTGAAATACCAGCCCTTGGCACCAAGCCCAGACAGCGTTCTCAGATCCATCTATAACACACACATACAAAAAGAAAAATAGAAGAAAAAAAAAGCAGTTCTTTCATCTGAATTGCATCCTAAGGAGGATTAAGAAGGCTTCTAATGCTACTGATTTGTGTTCCTTCAATTTGATGGTTAAAATAGTTTTTGAAATACAGTATCTTCTCATCTGCAGTAGAACACCATTGGTTAAAATTTGTTAAAAAGATGGGGGGAACCCCCCTCTCCCATGTTTACCTTGATTACAGAAAAATAATTCTTCAATTTCTTCCTAAGCACCGTAACTGATGTTTTTGGTCCCCTACCAGAATTTTAAACTCTCACCAGATTTCTAATTACAGCCGAGTCATTATTTTTCAGGTTAAGACAAGGGATCTTAATTAGCATTCTTTTTTAGCTATGCGAAATAAGACAGGGCATGAAATAGAAACGATCTATGGAGAGGCAGAGAGAGAGAACGAAAAAAATCTGTGCAGCTTTTACAGTTGAGCTGACACCCCCTCCTTCGCCACTCTCCCGCCTCCCCCCTTGCAAAAAAGAATGCAGTCATATGAACTTTACCAGACAATGGAGTACCTACAGGCTCTCCCCTAGACAAGTCCTTTATAACCAGCCAGTGCTATGTGCTGCAGACAGTGACCAATCGGCAGGCTCCTTTCTGCAGCAGGGACACAATAGGTGCATTGGCCACACTGTCCTCCTAGACCCTGACAGCAGTTCAGGTTCATTTATTGTACACTAGAAGGCACATATGTCTTTAATATTCACTGTGAAATTATCAGTGTGACTGCCTTTATTTCACCATAATTACATCAACCTAATTACCACGCACAAGCTGCAATAGCACTGTTTGCACGGAGTGGCGCATAGGCATGCATGCCGTAAAAATATTCATGAACATGCTTGCTTATTTCAATAATAAAATCCACCAATTTTTTCCCACAGCTTCCTCCAGAATACTTCAGTGTAATATAGCCATTGCTTTTCTCCTTCAGAAGAAAAAAACGTGTGTGTGTATAATATATACATATACATACATATACATGTACCATATATTATTTAAACATTATCCTAGTCATTTATTGGGGTGAACTATGGGAGTAGAATCTAGTCAGTAAATACAAGGTTATTAAAGACCTACGGTATTTTCTCCGTATTACCAGGCATCAGAGTGAAGGAATAAGTGAATCTGCATGAGTCACTATACCCATGACTACATGCCGATTTATTCAGTCTGTCATGCACATCTGCATATGCCTAATTTATGTATTTTCATATTACATAATTATGTCATGCCTTGAAATACTGACTCAAAATGCTTGAAAAATTAAAACTTAGCTTCTGTGTATTAGTTAAACAGAGTTAGTCACAGTCTGTGGTAGAAACTGTCTGCTTTTTTATTTTATGCATGTTGCATTTACATATTCATGAACACAAAAGCTGTTATGACCGCTGATTCTGCAGCAGGAGATGAAAAGGCACAATCCTGCATAAAGATGTATTAATTTCCAGGGGAAGAATGGCAGCCTATGATGACCAGGAAGAGAAGATATTTGGGGGTTTCATTTGGGGGGGGGTTACCTCATTATATAATAAATGATGTGGATAACCTGTCAAAAAATGTTTAAGTATAATAAACTTGGAAAGTAAAGCCAATTTGTATTATTCACAGCCATTCATCCACACTGTAAAAAAATAAGCGTTTTGAAATGCAGACCTCTGAGTCAGGTCTTTGCAGGTAAAATAAAGGGGGCATGCTCAGAAGTTGCTCATTATTTCATAATTTACATATTTCTTGCTCCAAATCAGAATGCTAAGCTTTAAGCTTTGATTATTTTCTGAGGTGGAATTTTACCAATGTTTACCTATATTTATTGGTGTACTTTGATTTCTAGCTCATGATTCCATAATCAGGAATGGAATTTATCCTTAAAGTAGGTACATTAAGAGATACAGTAACCCATTTATACCCATAGCTGTATGTATATAACATATACTCATTCCAAAGAGAAAGAATCTCAATAGTTTTTTAATAAATTTATATTTTATAATCCTGTTTTTTAAATATATGTAAAATTTATATCATAAAATGTTTTCAAGTTGACTTCAAATTTTATAAACATTTTAAAAGAAAAGCACAGCTGTTGGAACTATACTTTCCAAAATCAAGTTTTAATAGGAGGGATGGGGAAGGCAAATTCCTAACTAAACCAAAAGATCATAAGACTCAATCATAAAAAACACAAATAATATAAGAAAACACTACATTTTTATTCCTGATCTGCTACACACATTGAAATCAAAATACCTGAAATCAAATATGTAAATTAGTTACTTGATATATAATGTAAAATGCTTTTTCTCTAAGTGAATGCAGGTAATTTCAGAAAAAGCAAAGCTTATGCAACCACTTGCCTCCCCTTTTTGATGATTCTTCTATTAAAGGCAAATTTGTCTAAATATTTGAAATCATAAAAATTTACTAGCAATCAAACTAAATTATGTAGACCTCATCCCTCTCTCTCCCTTCGCTTTCACACATGTGCATACACATATGTGCACACACATATGCATTATGTCATATATGTAAATACACACATATGTAAAATTGTGGCTATTCTTTTTTGTTGTAAAAATGTGCAACTTTTCTACACAGTCATCTCAATTATTTGACTGGACATGGAACAAAAAAAAACTTATGAAAATCAAAGAGGTCACACTTGTGAGTTGTCCATTTGGCTAAGTGAAAATTGACACAGCGTTCAAACTCTCATAATAGCACATAGATTTAGATCCCACTAACACATAGAATGTGTTTGGAAACTTTACTGTTATTCAAAGGATTTTAGTAAATATCTTCATTTCATGAACGATTTTTATCTTCACTTCATGAATAGTGGACGATTCATATCTGACTCATTTAACAAAACG
Source organism: Plecturocebus donacophilus (assembly GCA_004027715.1). NCBI lineage: Eukaryota > Metazoa > Chordata > Mammalia > Primates > Pitheciidae > Plecturocebus > Plecturocebus donacophilus. Next base: position 16,548 of record PVKP010018323.1, on the reverse strand, counting down.
GTTATTTGTAAACAAACACTAAAAATACAGGAGGCCTTTCTTAAGTAGTTCAATTCATTAAACCAGATGAGCTAGGCTTCCTACTTAGAAACACTCTGCCAATTGAGTTGTTAGTCATACTTGAAAAAATTGCATTTTTTATGGTATCCTACTATCCAGTTTTTACTATCCCTCTCAGATCCCAAACACAAATTGCAATGATGAGATTTTAACATACTACTCAAATTTGAAATAATTTTGCAATAAAATTTTATTTGGAATCACTTTACTAGAGAAGTTAAACAAAAAGTATATCTTAGAAATTTAAAGCATCAATTTTATTTAAGACAGTCAAAGAAAATTAGTAACTAGTTAGTGTATTTCCACCCCGTCATGCTGCTATTCTTTATTAAAATACGGTTCTGATCTGCTGCTGTCAGAATATTTTTAATTAGTTGATTTTTACTATAGACAAGGAATTTATGATCTCCTCTCATAAGATCAAAGACATGCATTTATAAGATAACTGTATGGAGAATATGAACGTCATCTGTGTTCCCAGGATGAAGGAAAGCAAACTTCTTTACAAAGATCAAAAGCCCAACCTGAGACTTAAAATCATGATGATCTCACCAAAAGAGTCAAGTGTGCACAAATTGGCTGTAAGAATGTGAAATAGCAGCCAATCGCATTAACTTTATGAATAATACAATGCATTCTATGAGAAGAGTGAACTTGGAAAGAGACACAAAAATAATAAAAAGCAACTTGTCTGCCTCCTAATTGACTTATTCTTAGAAAAATAAAACTTAGCTTTAATAAGTGTGGAAAATACTCATCAACATGAAGAAACCACTGTTTATGTCCCTGTCTACAAAATGACAAGCATTCAGATGACAGAACAAGATGCAGTTCATCATCAGAATCGCCCTAAACAGCTGACTGCTTTTTGCCCACAAACTTATGGCTTAAAAACTCAGTATTTTTGCTTTGGATTTCAACTCCACAACCCTTGAACTCTTAAATAATGATCATCTTTATAGGATGTGAAAGACATAAGAATTTAAAGGTGCCATTGATGGTTCAATTACTCTACATTCTGTTTCCAAAAAACACTTCTCAGTGCATAGTTATGGTTGATCTTGTTTATATTGACCTCCAAAAAGTGAGCAGTGTATCCCTGTGGGAAAACATGGCACCTCAATTTTTAAAAGTGGCTTCTCTTGCAAAGTTCTTAAACTGCTTTAATGGGATTATTTATTAAAGATACAATTACTTCATAAAGATAACATAATAAATCATGACATCTAAATACCCAAAGGAAAAGAAAATCTTCAAGCAGATTAACCAGCTAACAAGAAATATTTCATTAGAAAAAAACAGCCACAGATTTCAGCAACTGTTAACCTGAATCTGATGGTCTGTACTTACTATGATTTCTTTTCCTATATACAAGAAACAGCAGAGAACTTTAGAAAGAAAAATGAAAACTTTTCATCTGAGAAGTTGCCACCAAGTATCTAGGACTGTCTCATTATCTCTGAGTAATTATTTTCATGCAAGTAAAAATTGTTTTTAATATCCAGATTAATTAGAAATGCTCTCTGTTGCCAGTCATAGTGGCTCACCTGTTACCCCAACCTCTTGGGAGGCCATGGCGGATGAGTCACCTGAGGGCAGGAGTTCCAGACCAGCCTGGCCAACATGGTGAAACCCTGTTTTTATTAAAAATACAAAAATTAGCCAGGCATGGTGGCACACAGCTGTAATCCCAGCTACTAGGAGGTGTTGAGGCACAAGAATCTCTTAAACCCAGGAGATAGAGGTTGCGGTAAGCCAAGATCACACCACCACACTCCAGCCTGGGCAAGGGAGTAAGACTTGAAAGAAAAGAAAAAAGAAAAGAAAGAAAAAGAAAGAGAGAGAGGGAGAGAAGGAAGGAAGGATGGAAGGAAGGAAGGGAGGAAGGGAAGGAGAGAGAGAAGGAAAAAAGGAGAGAAGGAAAAGAGAGAGAGAGAAGAGAAAGGGAGAAAGAAAGAAAAAGAAAAAAAGAAAGACATGCTCAACTCACGCCCAAGCCATAAAATAAGTCCAGAATTATATTAAGCCATAGTTATTAATGATTAATAAGAAAGCTGTCAGATTATATCTCACGATCTGCATGTAGTGTAGTAAAAATAAATTGTTTGCACTACAACACAGATGTGCAAAGGAAACATGGTTTTCTCATTTTCTAAAAGTGATCTAATTTTCACTGTGTGCTCTATCACATTGGGTAATTAGGGATAAGGAGAAGAAATTAAATTTGCCAATTAATTTATCTCTTTGCTTTTTGGTTCCAACAGTCTCTTCTGAGTTATTTTCTCTTAGGTGACAGATAGATGGTCCTCCAAAATTTTCCACGTCAAATCCCCAGAAACTGCATATGTTATATTACGTAGCAAAAGATAATTAAGGATCCTGATGGAATTAAGGTTGCTAATCAGTTGACACTAAAAAAGGGAGATTATCCTAGATTATCTAAATAGATAAACTACGATAAAATTATTGCTTTGGTGGGAAACTCGTGAAAGTACTAAATTCAGGTAGACTAGAAAGTTAGAGATGATATCATGATATGCAGGATAATCTCTAAAATAATAATGTAGGAATTTATTACTACAAGCTAATAACAAGATAAATAAAGTTTAAAAACAGATTAATCCAAAGAAAGGCAAAAGAAGAAATAGTAAGAGGGATAACTAAAAGACAATCACAAGAGTGTTGATTTAAAGCCAGTTTTATCAGTAACTACATTAAATTTATGCATAAATATTCAACTCAAAGATTTTTAGACTAAGTATAAAAACATTAACTGTGTGTTGTTTATAAGAGACAAAACTTTATAAGGATAGAGACAAATTAAAAGTAAAAAAGATGGATAAAGAAATCCCCAAACACTACATTAAAAAAAAAAAAAAACAGATTACAATGATATGATGAAGAATTGCAGAAAAAAAATTATAGAAAACAAATAGGGCATTTCATAATAACAAATATCTTAATTGAATGGGAAGATACAACAACTTACATTTATATTAATATCATAATTTTATAATATTCTGGAAAAAACTGGATGTCTCTTAGAAGGATGATTTTAAGAACAAAATTAACCAATATGACTTTATCAGCATAGAGAGAACATGTCAATAAAAAACTTCAGCATATACATTTCACCTTTTTATAATTACATACAGAATATTATTTTCACAAATACTTAATTTAAAAAGGTGTTGGGCCATAAAGCAAGTACCAGCAAATTTCAAAGGATTGTAATTATATCACATATTTTATTGGAACCTAGAATTAAACAGTTAAATTTAAAATTAAACAGTTAAGTTCAAAAGTAAAACTATAATGATAATTAGAAAATATTATTTATATAACTCAAAATGTCTACATAATTGAAAGTTACATAACATATTGTAATTAATCCATGTGTCAAAGAAGAAAAAATGAAAATTAGAAAATGGTTTTAACTGCATAGTAATAAACTATAACCTACCAAATTTGTGAAGTACATGTAACGGTAAGAGTGATTTAAATTTTAAAGTGATTTAAATGTTAATAGCATTAAATGTATATATTCTGAAACACTAAAATTTAAGCTTTTATTCAAAGAAGTTTGAAAAATAACAAAAAAGTTAATCCCAATGAAAGTAAAATAAAAAATAAATATTAATTGCAGAAATCAATGAAACAAAAAGTAGTCATAGAGAAGCTCAATAAAAGAAAAACTGGTCCTTTGAAAATAATTTAAAATAATAAATCCCTAACGAACATATATCATGAAAAAAGAACAAAATAATACCAACATCAGTAATGAAAAACAGAGAACATGGCTACAGATACTAAAAGTATTAAAGAGGTGCATGGAGGATATTAGAAATAGCATTGCACCAATAACTAGAAAACTTACATGAAATAGATTAATTCCTTAAAAAACACAACTTACCAAAATTGGCACACAAGAAAACACAATACATAAATAATCACATATTGAACCTGAATTAAGCACCTCTCTATAAAGAAAACTCCAAGACCAAACGGATTTACTGGTAAATTTTTTCAAAAATTTAAGATAATCATAATACCAATCTCACACAAAATCATTCAGAAACCAGAGAATGATGGAACAATTCTAAACATTTTGTGAGTCTGGCATAACAATGATAACAAAGCCTGACAAAAATTTTACACACAAAAAAATGAAAACTATAGGACAGTATTTTCACAAATGTATAATCCGAATTTCTAAACAAAAAAAATGAAAACTACAGAACAATATTCTCATATATATAGGAGCAGAATTTCTAAACAAAAATTCATGCATTGAAATCATGTATATATCAAAAGATAAAACATCCTAGCCAAGTCGGGTTTATTCTAGGACTGAAATGTTTCCATTTTTTAAAACCATCAATATAATTCAACGCATTAAATAATGAAGAAGCAACACCATGCAACCATCCTAATAGATGCAAAAAATTTTGATCAACTTTAACATATCAAGGTGAAAACTCTTACCAAACTAGTAAAATAAAGGTATTTTCTTAGCTGTTAAAAGATATATAGATGATAGATAGATGGCTGATAGATTCTTAAAAGTTTTAAAAGTAAAATATTGAATGATTTTCCCTAGTTCAGAAACAAGCCAATGATCTCCACTATTGTCACTTATGCTCTGCATTGTGCAGTTCTTAACATGTAGGAAAAGTTAAGGAAAAAAATGATATAAAAACACTGAAGTTTCATGTAAAATTGTCAATATTTGCAGATGACTTGATAATGCATAATGGAAATCCAAAACATACACATCAACTATTAGAATTAATAAATATGTGCAAAAGGTATTCAGGGTAAAAAAGAAAAAAAAAGAATAAATAAATAAATGTATCAGAATATAAAGTCAAACTACAAAAGTCAATTGTAGTTTTCTGTACCAAAACCAATTAAAATATTAAAATTTTAAAATTCCTTTTTACCAATTCCAAAAAATAAAATCTTCAGCAATAAATCAACAAAAAGTGCAAGATGGACAACTGTAAAATATTACAGTTAATTTTAAATATTTTAAAATTAACTTTAAATATTTTAAATTAAATTAAAATATTTAATTTTAAAATATTACAGTTTCTTTTAAAAGAAATTTTAAAGAACCTAAATAAATCAAAATACATGTCATGTTTGTGGATTATAATTTTTAATATTAGAATCACATCAGTTCTGTGCAATTGATCAATAAATTCTATCAAATCAAAATCACCACATTTTGGTGAAAATTAATAGTTGATTCTAAAATTTATACATAAATGCAAAAGGCTTTGAATAGTCAAGATGATATCGACTTCTATATCAGAGATCAAGAATTACTATGTAATTAAATTAATCAAAACAGTATTGTATTTGTGCAAGGGCAGACAAAAAAATGGCATAAAAGAGAATAACGTTCTAAAGCAGATCCATTCATAAACTATTATCTGATAACATACCATAAAATTTTTCTCTTTTTATTCAGAAAAGAAATTTTGCAGTGGTTATGTTAAACAATTAGATACATATGGCTTTTAACACCCTGTATAAAAATTAATTTTTAGTGACTTATAGACCCAAAATTGAAAGAAAAATAAAAAGCTTCTATTTAAGAAACCTGGGACAGTTTTTTCATAAGCTTGGGGTAGACATACATTTATGAAACAGCAAAAAGTGACTAGCCATAGGTTAACAAAAGTAGTAAATTACACCGTATAAAATTAGAAAGTTATATTCATCAAAAGTCACCATTTAATAGAGTAAAAAGGCAAGTGTAGAAGATTGATTGCATTAATGCCCCCAACTTTTCATGCTTTTTCATGAAACTTTCAATTCCTCTTACTGAAGAGGTAGAGGTTTTACTCCAACCCTTAATTTTGTATCAGCTTTCTGATTTGCTTTGGCCAATCGTATGTTAACAGATGTGACAAACAGTGAAAGAAGGCTGAAATAGCTGACCATTTTTGCTTCAGCTCTTGTTAGTCTGCCATCATTATAAGAAAATACTCAAACTAGCCTTCTGGAAGATGAAGCATGCGGAGCAGAGCTAAATTGCTGCAGCTTCGCCAGATATGGCCAGGCTAGATCAGTCAATAGGCAGCCAAACCAGACATGTGGATGATTCCAGCTAGGAACAGTAGAGCAGTTTGTCTGCCCACAGATGACCACAAATGCATGAGAGACCATGAAATCTGAAACCTACAGAATCTGAAGTTAAATAAGTGCTATTGCTCTATGACTCGGGATTTTTTTATTGCCTGTTTTTTGATGTTATTATAGAAAGAGACAATTTATATAGCAATAAATATATTGCAAGAAGGTATTTGTAGTTCATGCAATATATACAAAGGGGTCACATTCAAAATATATAAATAATTCCTACAAATAAATAAAGAAAAAAACTTAGCCAACCCAATTAAAAATGGGATATAGAAATAAGCAATTCACAGAAGATATCCAAGTTACCAACTAGCATATGAAAATAGGTGTCATTTCTCACCAAGTATATAAACATTTAAACCACAATTAGATACTACTACACAGTTAACAAAATTGCAAAAATTCAGAAGATTAACACTACTGATAGCAGCAGTGGCCCACATGGTGCTGTTGCTGCAAAGCTGCTGGCTGCAGTGAAGTGACTGTGTGCTCAAGCGGAGCTGATGGGAGCTAGGAACAGGTAGGAGTTTCTCCCCTTCTAAGATCTCCCCTTCTAAGTTGGTAGGTTGGGAACCCACCCATCTGGGCACAACTGCAGCCACCCAACCACGGCTGCAGACCTGGGCATCCTGTGCTCTCAGGGGCCCAGAAGCCCCCCTGCCCCTGCAGGCTTGGAAGTACCTGTTCCCACTCCTAGCATCTCCCTACTCCTGGCACCCACTCTGATTTCAGAGCAAAGTTGTGGCCAGACCTGTTGCTGTCATGACCCAGCCAGGTGTGCACATGCTCAGGGTGGCACTGACATGCCAGCCCCTCTGGACTTTGGGCACTAAGGAGCACAGAAAGGAGGCTGAGGTGGGGCTTAGGGCAACTCGGTGAGGGCACAAACAGCCTGGCCATCATGAATGGCAGCAGGAGGCAGACAGGTTCCTGGGCAGAAATGGGCGGATCCCCAGTAAAACCCCACCTTCAAGCCAGGATGACCTGGGGCCTGAGGGCTAGGCTGCCAGTTCTACAGACCAGAGTGAAAACATGGTTCTTTCTCCAGGTCCTCCCATGGCCACCCATGAACCAACCAACATGCACTTCCTCACCTCTGAGGCCCATAAAAACTCTAGACGCAGCCAGACTCAGGCAAACAATGGGATGACCGCCTGCAGATAGGAGCTACCCACTCCAGGTTTCCTCTCTCTTGAGGGCTGCAGAGAAATCAGGACAACCTGCCTCTGAATAGGAGCTATCCACTCCAGGTCTTCTCTCTACTGAGAGTTGCAGAAACATCAGGATGACCTGCCTGTGGATAGGAACTACCCATTCTGGGTCTCCTCTCCACTGACGGCCACACTTGTCAGGACAACCTGCCTGTAGAAAGGAGCTACCCACTTTGGATCTCCTAAGAGCTGTACTGTTGCTCAAATAAAGTACATCTTTGACGTGTTCACCCTCTAGTTGTCTTTGTACATCATTCTTCCTGGACGCAGGACAAGAACTCAAGACTCACAGAATGGCAGGATTGCAAGAGCTGTAACACAAGCAGGGCTGAAACACACCCCTCACTTGCCATGTTATAGGTGATGAGAACGAGAGGAGAGAGAAGAGCTATGGCCCTTCAGGGAGGTCAGACGTAGGAGCTCCCTGAGCCAGGGTTGTGGCATGCTTTGGGGCTCTGTGGTTCCTGGTGTCTCCAAGCTTCCAGGTGCCTTCATGTTCCCTGGTGCCTGCAGTGGAAGCTTCTTGTGGTACACCTGGTCCAGCTGCAGCAGGGAGCCAGAACCCATGCCAGCACCTGGACCTGCCCACCCCACAGCAGTCCACATGCCTGGCTGTGTGCAGTGGCCGGGCCCTGCACTCACTCACTCACTCACTCGTGCACTGCTCACTGCTCTGTACCCGGCTTGCCCTTGCCAGACATGGGATCTGGGCCAGTAGCAAAAGCTAAGCACAGCCTGTAAGGCTGAGTGGGCTGAACAAGCCCAGTGGCTCAAGCAAAATTTGGGCAAAGGCGCCACCAGCCACAGAAGTGTGTGGCTGGCAAAGCAAAAGTCCAGCAAGCTCATGACAATATCAAGTGTTTTCAATAAAGTGAATCAATCAAGCCTCTTGCACTTTAATAATTGGACTATAAATTACAACACCCACCGTGGAAAACTCTTTTCCAAGATCAAATAAATCTGAATGCATGTCCACCCAATGATCCAATAATTCTACCTCAAGGTATATAGTCAAGCAAAACAGAACTGTATTTCTACTAAAAGACATGTATAAGAATATTTGGGCAATATTTGGGAACGTTCATCAGTGATAGAATGGACAAAATAATTACACTACACAATAAAAATGAGTGAACAATTTCCATGTTAACACAAACAAAATGTTGAGCTGAAGGAGTCAGTCACAAAAGTATACACACCATATGATTCCACTTTTATGACACTTAAGAACAACCATAACTCAAATGCGGTGATGGAGGTCAGAATAGTGTTTGCCTTTGTTGGGGAGAAGAATATTAACTAAAAAGGAGTACAAGAGAATCTTTGGGCTCAGGAAACCGAGATTTTATATCTGAATCTGGGTGGCAGTTACACAAGAGTGCACATGTGTGAGTTTTCATCAAGATGCACATTTAAGATTCAGACAGTCTACTGTATATATGTTACAATCTAAAATAAACTTTTTAAAAATCTAGTGGAAGCTAAGCTGCATCAAAGTGAAAGAAAAAATGCAAAAGAGGGAGATACGAGCTGCCAGTGTCATGGAACCCAATATAGAAGAGATGTGAAGGAAATCACGATTTCCTTCCAAGGTAGAGGGAGATTCCAGTACAACATGTGTACTCTAGACATGGAGAGGCAACATGTCCCGATGGCAGCAGTATGGCTCATCAGGTGAAGATCATGGCAGAGATCCTTCTTGCCATTGTCCTGTTTTATTATACTGAGGAAATAATGTCAGCTTGAACCTTGCCTTTTTATGGTTTGATGAAGAATCTGCTTTCCTTTCTGTGACCTGTTGCCTGATCACGTGCACATCCTCAATTCACTCCACACAAGCATTCTGCGTTGACCTCCTGAAAACTGGAATAGGTCTTTCTGAGCTGAGAATAAATTATTGTACCCACTCCCCTCGTTCATATTCCTGAACAGATATTCAGTAGCTGAACCATGAGTAGCTTTTTCTAAAACGAGTAAAATAATCTCTCATGTTTTAAAGTCACCATATATTACATGTAATAAAACACAATCCTAACTTATGCAATCTTAGCATTAGTCAAAAAACTTGCCAAAAATACATATTAAATGAAGTTCCATCTTTAGCAACACTACAATTCATAAATGAATTTAGGCATAAAACTTAATAAATTATGTGCAATACTTTTCTCTTTTTATTTAACGTTTTTTTGTGTGTGTGTGAAATAGAACAAGATTTTGAGCACATTGGTTTCTTCACAATATTTACAAGATTATACCATCTTGAGCCCTGTGTAAATGACAAATAGCAATCAAACAATGTCATAAAGGAAATAAGGTAGTTACCTATACAGAAAAATGTTGACAAAATCCCCTTAAAAAGCAGAGCACAGAACAATAAGCATAATTCCGTGTAAAAGTATGCACACACGCATGCATGCATACTACATTTATAAGAATAATTTTAAAATATCTGGGAAGATACCAACCAATGTGGTAAGATTTGCTACTCCTTATTAAATGGATTGGGAAAGGAAATGGGAACATTTTCTCTTAACTGTATTTTTAATAACAAATATAACTAAAGTGTCAAAAAATGACACCAAGCATATGCATCATTTAGCAACATGATGCCAAATGTACAGATATTCAGAAACATTTGGCCGATTCACTTGTTTTTTTCCACTTTCTTCCAGATGGTTAAGACCATGTAGACACTTCCTCAGTTAATATTTAACGAGCGTTTACATTTGTGGCATCTTCCTTCAATATGGAGTTATAGAGATTAAAGAACTGTCCCACATTACATTCATTTCTTTCTAAAAGAATTGTACTTCTGGGGTGGAAATTCAATAAAATAAATAGCCAAGTAATGCAGTAAGAAAAGCACAGGCTTGGGAGGAAGCACAGATTTGAATCTTGGCTTTTCTACTTTGAGATGAAATTTACTCATCTATAAAACAGATCAATCATCAAACCTATTTTAGAATGTTGTCACGATGATGAAATAAAGTAACATGTTAAAATATCTTCCTTGGTGTGTAGCCCCCCAAAATGTACATGATGCATGTCATCTTCCTCAGACTCCCTGATAATATCATAATCTAAATAGCACTTAGAATGAAATTGTTTTTTGTATGGTCCCAGCTACTCGGGAGGCTGAGGCCGGAGAACTGCTTGAACCTGGGAGGCAGAGGTTGCAGTGAGCCAAGGTCATCCTGGGTGACAGAGTGAGACTCCATCTCAAAACAAACAAAAAAAATCATTTCTTTCTGTTTATATGATTCAGAATTTTGCAGATCCATATACCACGGTGGCGGGGAGGCAGTTAAAAAACTGAGAAAATTTTAAAATTCTTTTAGCATTAAAAATATATATGAGATAAACTGGTCCCTGCCACGAATTCTTCTAAGGCAGATATAGATCAGGAAACAGATGCAAATCTGGCTCTCGCATTGAGAGCTTCCCACCAATGTTATGGAAAATGTGATTCTCTGCAGAATCAACAAGGCAGAGTTTGGCTAAAGGTTATCTTATTACTGAATTTTGAAAATGATGTTAACTCTTCTAGGACTTACTTTTTTAACTGTTTATCTTGATAAAGGTTGCTGATATTAGCATCCATCCAAGTGTCTGAATCGAAAACCACCACTATGCAATTACACTTTCTTTTTTCAGGCCATCCAATGCTGGCCTAGAGGGGATAAAGCTTGCAGCATTATATATAAAGCAGTTATATATGACAATTCTTCAACTAAGTCCTGCGTCACCTTCTGGGACTTGAGTTCCTACCCTTGGCAGGTAGGAAAGGGCCCGTGGTTGCAGGCAGCATCCCTCTCCTGGCAGCAGCGATCCAGGCTACCTTGCCTGCTGTGATGAGGAATGACAGCCCAGAACTTTCCTCTTTGTCGAACCCTTACCTTTCTCCTTCGCGGGGATTTGCCAAAAACAGAACTTATTCAAGTTCGTTAAAGCTTGTTTCTGTTTAAAAGACCTTTTCTCCAAAGGAGAATACACCTGCTTTACTCCTGCAAATGGTTGGATTTGTCAGCTAAGTGACCAATCAAGTAGGTTACTTCCTATTTGTGTGTGTGTGTGTGTGTGTGTAAGAGAGAATGACAGAGAGGAGAGAGAAATAAAGAAAAATGAATTATTTTATGTGCATTGCATACTATATATATTATACATGGGATGCAATGCTAATGTAAAAATAATGAATAATAAAACTATTTTTATCATTTTAAGATTATTGGTGTTTAAGATTTGTGTTTAAGAATATTGATATTTTATCAGTTTAAGATTATTGTCAGAAAATTGGTAGTTAATCAGCTAAATTAACTTTTCTTTCAGCTACTTCTTTCAGGAGGTATCTCTACATTAAGACTTTCAAAAAGCAAAATCTCTGCAGATATAGTCTTAGAGCCTCTCTCAGATCACTTCATGCATCACAACAGAGACTTTGCGCCCTTAGGAGCCAGTGGAAACTGTATCTTTTCCTAAACCATGGCTCAAAGAATGGCCCTCGGTATTCCCAATGTCTTCTAAGCTAGGACTCTTCAGTGAATTCCAGTTCTCCTACAGTTGGAGGAAAAATGCTACTTTTTCAGGTGTATTAGATGCTGTCCTCAGATAATGGAAACTATGTAACCAAAGATGTTTCTCTTTTTGGCTTTGACGCCAGAAAATGTGAAGCAAAATTTGTTGCACAAGTTTTATAAACTGTGTTATCTCTGCTTCCATCAGAGGGATCTTTTTTATTGCTCCTGTAAATGTCTCCACATATTCAATGCTTTAAGATCTAATCTCTCAAGTTTTTTCAGGTTGAGGGGATGTAGCATTAGTTTCCCATTGCTGCTGTAAAAATGTTTGCAAATGTATTGCCTTAAAACAAGCCAAATTTATTATCTTACCGTTCTGGAAGTGAGAAGTTCAAAATGGGTTTTTGTGAACTAAAATCAAAGTGCTGGCAGGGCTGTGTTTCTTCTGGAGGCTCCAAGGAAGAATTTCTTTCTTTGCCTTTTCCAGCTTCCAGAGGGCACCCACATGCCCTGGCTGGTGGCCTCTTCCTCCAGATTCAAACCCAGAAGTGTTGCATCTCACAGACTGTTCTTCTCTTGTTATACCTCCCTCATTTGCTGAAACCTTCTACCTCCCTCTTCTATTTTTAAGGATTTGTGATTATACTGGGCCCACTCAGATAAATCTAAGGTAATCTCAGCATACGCTGATTAGAATCCTTAATTGTATATGCAATTCTACTTCTCCTTTGCCACCTAATACAACATATTCCCTGGTTCTGGGGATTAGAACATGGCATCTTTGGGGGACGTTATTCTATCTACTTAAGGGGGCAAGTCTTAAATTAACAAAAGAAAATTAATACTCAGCAAATATATAAAACTTGAGATGAAGAATGATCTAAGGTCAAGAGCAAACACCAGAATCCCCTTTAGAAAGTAGTGATCAGCATGAGTGGTGAGATAATCAGACAGAAACCATCAGCTTGAGGAGAGACAATGGAGGGTGCACTCAGACAGCCGGAAAGTCGTGTGAGACAGACCACCAGGCACTAAGAGAAAGGGCCAGGATGTCAAATGCAGACAGTCCACTCTCTGGGACCTCCTCCTCTACCAGAATCAGGTTTTTTGTTCTCTCTTTCTCTTGGGCCTCAATTCCAGGCCTTACTACTTGATTGTTGTATGATAGGACTGAGGGAATACGAATACAAATACTAGACAAAGCATTTGAGGAAAGCCTTCTCCCACAGTACTGGTGTCTGTGTAATAGATTTTCTTAATTACCAAGTGCTTAAACTGACCCCTATGTACTTAGGCAACCTGTTAGAGTTATTACCCGCTTGCCAATGACACTTCACTGCTGAACCCAAATATTAAAAAACGATAGATCGATTCAAGGGCCAAAATTATGACTATGTCATTGAAACCGTATGGTAATCTATTAAGGGGCCTAATAATCATAAACCCCTTTTGCTTCATAATTATATTTATTTTCTTTTGTTCCTCTAGAAATGTACTACAAATTTGGTGGCTTAAAGTAATAAGCCTTTTTTCTCTTGCAATTCTGGTAGTTGAAAATCTAAATGAGTCTTAAAGAGCTAAAATTAAAATGTTTTTAGGGCTGGTTCCTTCCAAAGAATTTCAGGAAGAATCTGTTTCCTTGACTTTTCCAGCTTCTAGAGGCCACCTGCATTCTTTAGGTCTATACATCCTTCTCTATCTTCAAATGCTTAACTCAAACCTCTGCTTCCATCATCCCATCTCTTACATAGATTACATTTGACAGTCTGTTTCATAGCGAGGTGTGACTATGTGGCTAAGTTCGGCTGATAAAATACAAATGAAGAGTTGAATAAAAATTTCAGGAAGAGTGCCTTAAAAAACGGTGGCATGCCCTTCTGCCTTCTTCCATCCCGATGGCTGAAATGCAGATGCAATGGTTGGAGCTTCAGCAGTCATCTTGGATTAAGAATCAGCCTTTACAGGCTCACACCTGTAATCCCAGCACTTGGGGAGGCTGAGGAGGGCAGATCATGAGATCAGGAGATGGAGACCATCCTGGCTAACACGGTGAAACACTGTGTCTATTAAAAACACATATAAAAATATGTGGCACATACCTGTAAACCCAGCTACTCGGGAAACTGAGGCAGGAGAACTGCTTCAACCTGGGAAGTGGGGGTTGCAGTGAGCTGAGATTGCACCACTGCACTCCAGCCTGAGCGACAAAGCAAGATTCCATGTCAACAAAAAAAAAAAAAAAAAAAGGAATTAACCTTTACAGTGGAAGCCATATATAACAGAACAACATGAAAGGAATTTCAGTGTCTTTTGAACACCTAAACAAGCCTGAAATTTTTTCTCTGCTTCTTGAATATGAGAAAGAAATATTCTGTCTTCTTTAAATCACAGCTATTTGGATTTTTCTATTACTTGTAACCTGATTTAATACTAACTAATACAAATATATTTTGCATTATAGATTAAACTTTCATATTTTGTATACACAGAGGCAATATATTGCATTAGCTCTGTGTATATAAAATTTTTTTTCATAAGTAGAAGGATTTTATCATAATGACAGTCAAACTGTAAACCACTTCAAGGGGATATTTTTACAAGCAAGGAACCAAAAGGAAGTCTCTAGATAAAGTCGGATTTAGGAAAGTTGAAGATAATATCATTGGTTCATTTCCTGTCACTACGCTGACTAAATAAAAGCCCCACCAAACAGATAATTTCAAAGGACTGATCTAAAAGTTAGCACCAAATATCGGCCAAAGAAAAACGTCAATTCAGAATGACTACTCTAGGAGACTTTGCATAGATCTTCTGTGTCCTTAATGAGATCAGCTTAATTCATCTTCTTAATCCAAGTGCTTTAAAAACTGCTAAAATTTTAAATTTTAAAAAGAAAGCACACATCTGAAGTGATACATCATTTTTCTTATTAATATCATGATAGCAGGATATTAAATATTCCTGCCTATAGACTTTTACAATCAGTTTTCAGCTTATAAAAAGAAAATTTTTGTATTTTAGGTTAACTTATTATATATACACTTTCAGATAGAACTTCTCAAGGCAATTATTTCTACATTCCTATCTTATACATATACATACACACACAATCATTTCACTGAAACATATATTGTTCCCAAATTAAATACATGTGCATAATGAAATTCTTTCTGCTATATATTTTTCCCATTTCCATTCATTGTAGCTCTGTTGCATCACTGCAGAAGAAGAACAGTTGGTTACCATCTTCTTAATGAGGTTTAATCTTATAACTATGTAACACATATTTCATACATGTGAATACATAGACTTCTATTATTATAAATATAATATTATTTATGGAAAATGTACTTTTGTTCCCCTATAGATAAATTATTCAAATATACATCAACATATTAAGAAATTTTAAAGGCAGATAATGGAGAAGATAATATTTAGAAGAATGGATAATAAAATATTATAGCTAACCCACAGAATCAAACTTACAGTAAAAATGACCATAAGCACAAGAAAAAATATTACGTGTTACAGATAATTTGTATAACTCCCAACATTGTACTATTTTGCATCTAATTAGATTATACCAGAAAAAAACAGAATTGGGAAGTGAATAATGGACGTTATACTGACTGTCTCTGACTTACATAGAAATGACGCTCTGAAAGGTGAACTGTAAGGTCGTTGCCAGAAACTCAGAGCATATTTTTCTTGTTTCTCCCTAACATTGTATCAGAAAATATTTTAAACTTTCAACAAAGTTGAAAGAATTTTACAATAAAAAAGTGTATTACACCACACCTAGCTTCTCACTAACATTTAATTACATATAATAGCTACAACATATATCTCAAAATAATTAATTACATTTTCCTTCTCATAGCAGAATGCTGTTTGGCTCACATAAATCGAATTAAGTTTACAAGATGGCACTAACTTACATTAACTTTCTTAACCTTTCCCAAGATATGGTTTAAGTAGTAGTGTTGCATTTGTGTAATCAAAAACTGAGAAAACACAGCCAATAGGAGAAATAAATCACCCGCTGTATTATCACCAAACGCAATCACCATAAATGCTTCATCTTTTCAATATATATTTTTTAAATTTTTGTGGGTACAGAGTAGGTGAATGTGTTTATGGGGTACATGAGACGTTTTGATACAGGTATGAAAAGTGAAATAACATCATGGAAAATAGTAATAATAGCAGTGGCATAATAATGCATCCCACAAGCACTTATTCTTTGAGTTAAGAAAAATCCAATTATAGTCTTAAAGTTATTGTAAAATGTAAAATTAAGTCATTATTGGCTATAGTCAACCTATTATGCTATCAAATAGTAGGCCTTATTCATTCTTTCTCAGTACTTCTTTTTTTGTAGCCATTAACTATACCAGCCTCCAATAAATTTGCCAGCCTCCGGTAACCATCCTTCTACTCTCTATGTCCATAAATTCAATTGCTTTTTTAGATCTCACAAATAAGTAAGAACATGCAATGTTTGTCTTTCTATGCCTGGCTTATTGTACTTAACATAATGATCTCCAGTTTCATCCATGTTGTTGTTGCGAATGACTGGATCTCATTCTTTATTATGGCTGAATAGTACTCCA
>PVKP010018322.1:26571-44543 GCA_004027715.1 Plecturocebus donacophilus | reverse complement strand
TCCCCTTCCTCCCTCCCCTCCCCTCCCCTCCCCTCCTCTCTGTTGTCCAGGTGGGAGTATAGTGTGGCACAATCTCCACTCACTGCAATCTCCACCTCCTGGATTCAAGGGATTTTCCTGCCTCAGCCTCCCAAGTAGCTGGGAGTACAGGCATGCACTACCACTCCTGGCTAATTTTACATTTTTCATAGAGACAGGGTTTCACCATGTCAGACAGGCTGATCTTGAACTCCTGACCTCAAGTGATCTACCCTCCTCACCCTCCCAAAGTGTTGGAATTACAGGCACGAGCCACAGAGCCCAGCCAGAATCTGCGTTTTAATAAGATCCCCAGGTGGTATGTGTGCCTATTAATGTTTGAGAAGCCCAGGTCTAAGGCAGGACAAACACCACCTGAGGGGAATCCAGGCATCGCCTGTTTCTGTACAGCCAGGGAGATGAGAATGGTTTTTACATTTTGTAATATTTGGAAAAAACAGAAAAAGAAGATTTCTTGACACATTAAAATTATATGAAATTAGTATTTCAGTGTCGATAAAGTTTTATTGGAACACAAGTACAATATTTACATATTGTCTATGGCTGCTTTGTCTCAAAAAGAATTGTTGAGTAGTCATGACAGAAATTGTGTGGCCCAAGAAGCCTAAAATATTTATTATCTGGCCCTTCAGAAAACATTCACCGGCTTCTGATCTAAAGTGCATTAGAAGTACATTCTTCATGGGTTTCCAAGGAACTTGTACACCAAGGCTAACTGATTATAAGAATGTGTGGTTTAATGATCCTTTATCACATTAAAGTTGAATCAATAAAGCAAAATCAGTATTTAAACATAGGAATTATATATTTAAGCTTCAAACTTGAGGAAATGCCACTTTGACTTTGTTGTTTTTTTTTTTTGAGATGGAATCTCGCTCTGTCCAGGCTGCAGTACAGTGGCACAATCTTGGCTCACTGCAACCTCCGCCTCCCAGGTTCAAGCAGTTCTTCTGCCTCAGCCTTCTGAGTAGCTGGGACTACAGGTGCCTGCCACCATGCCCAGCTAATTTTTGTATTTTTAATAGAGATGGGGTTTTATCAGGTTGGCCGGGATGGTCTTGATTTCTTGACCTCGTGATCCACCCACCTTGGCCTCCCAACCTTGACTTCTTTTCTCTCTCTTTTTTTTTTTCTAAGATAAGAGTCTCGCTCTGTCCCCCAGGCTGGAGTGCAATGGGGTAATCTCAGCTCACTGCAACCTCCACCTCCCCGGTTCAAGTGATTCTCCTGCCTCAGCCTCCCGAGTAACAGGGATTACAGACATGTGCCACCACGCCCAGCTAATTTTTTGTATTTTTAGTAGAAATTGGGTTTCACCATGTTGGCCAGGCTGGTCTTGAACTGCTGACCTTAGGTGATGCATCTGCCTCAGCCTCCCAAAGTGCTGAAATTACAGGCGTGAGCCACCATGCCCAGCCTGACTTTGTTTTCTAAATGAGATATGATGAACTAAAGAGTTTCTTAGTTTACCTTTTGTTTTCTAAAAAATGAAATTATGGGAAAAATAATAAACTTATCAGATAAAAATTAGTAATACTGGTTATCTCTGGGGAGGGAAACTAGGAGGGGTGGAGCAAGGGCATAAAGGAGACCTGATTATATTTCCTTTTGTGCCTTTCAGAATTGGATCTGGGATCCAAACTTATGGGATAAGTTTGCTTTCATTTTCCCCATAATTTCATGTTTTAGGAAATAAAAAGCAAACTAAAAATTAGGAAATAAAAGGTAAACTTATGGGATAAGTTTGTTACCATTTTTCCCATAATTTCATTTTTTAGGAAATAAAAGGTTCAATTGTTACTACTCAAAATGTTTTCTCTTAGGCTGTTGTTAGATAGTTTGAGTTAAGCCTTCTCTCTCCTCAACACACATGATGGTTGTCATGTTGTCATCTTGCTCTGAGAATCTGAAAGTCCACAATCCTTGCTCATCTAGGTGGGAACCTGCTCGTGCTGGTGGATCAGCATGCTGCCCATGAGCGTGTACGCCTGGAGCAGCTTATCAATGGTAAGGATCTGTTTGTAAGCAGAAAGAAATTGAGACTCCTAGCAGAATCGGTACACCTCAAAGAGCTTTTCTAACTGGACTGTTGTGAGGAAGCACGCTTTGTACTGTGTTCAAAAATTAAGCTAAAGTCTTCCAGTTTGGCCTGTGTTATAACTGAAAGAATGTAGTAGTTCACTAATTCAAAAATGTGGGTCTTATTTATGTGGTCAGAAGCGTATTTGCCACACATTTATGATCAGTCCAGAGGTGCTGAGGACAGGCTGCTTACTCTGACATCCAGCACAAAGATCTGCCGTTCCATATGCCCGGCGATCTTGGCATGCCTTCCCGTACCCCTTCAGGCAGAGACCACTGGCAGCACAGAAGGCCCAGTATACTGTTTTGATTTTAAACTTTAGTTGGCTTTTGAATATACAGTATAATCAAATAGATTCAATTCTGAAAGGCACAAAAGAGAATAATAATAAAGTTTCCTTTCTACCCTTCCCCCATCCCTCCTTGCTTCTCTTCCCAGAGACAACCAACATCACTGGTTTTTAAAGCTAGCTTTCCAATTTATGCTTTTTAATTTTTTTTTTTTTTTTTTTTTTGCTACCCATTTTCTTCATCATGAGACTGTGTTTGCCAAGTTGCAAAATACCAGGAAAGTCTTTACTCCTGTGGCCTATGAGTAATGTCAAAGAGTTAGGCAGGGAACTCAGGAGGTGCTTCATGGACTAGAAAGGCAATGATATTATTTTCACTTTTCCTTATAAAATGATGGCCTAAAAGTTGGGAAAGATATAGAAAAAACAGTGTTAGAAAAACTTACTTCTACAGGCCCTGCACCATTTGAGAATAATACTAATTCTCTTCAGAGACTGGGAGACCCTGCTCAAGGAAAGGGAAGCTTTCTGGAGCCATGAGATTGTGTGGTAAACCCACATATGTCCCTGGTAATCCACATTATTCACCTCTGTCATCAAAACCACATTTATTAACTACAGGAATGTTTCGTTGTTCATCTGAACGTAAGATACAAGTCTTATATTTCTTATTTTGGAAAATACTACTAAAATTGGTTAATAGGCTGAGTATTAGCTTGACTTTAAAAATGGAAATCCAAAGTCTAAAACTGAACATTAAACATGCTGCTATGCACTAGAATGATTATATCAAGGCTGTGCTGTATTTTTATCTGAATCTAGAAGACTTCCCTTCCTACTCTTAACCCATTCATCTTTCTGCCAATAGATTCCTACGAGAAGCAACAGGTGCGGGGCTCTGGTCGGAAGAAATTACTGTCTTCTACTCTAATTCCTCCACTAGAGATAACAGTGACAGAGGAACAAAGGAGACTCTTACGGTTCGTACCACTATAAGAATGTGATGTTGACGGTATCAGTTCTCACAATAATTCTGTGAGGAATAAGCATAACTATTGTTCCATTTTTCAGATGAGACCAACAGAGGTTACAAGACTTGTCTAAGGTCGTAGCAGTTATTAAGTAGTGGAGCAGGCACTCAAAGGCTGGTCATCTAACTCCACAGGCTGGTTTTTTTCCTTTTTAAAAATATGATATTTTCTGCATCTAATCATCCATTAAAATAATTAATAAATAAATTAACTAATTATTTGAGACAAGGTCTTGCTCTGTTGTCCAGGCTGGAGTGCAGTGGTGTGATCTGTGCTCACTGCAACCTCCACCTTCCAGGCTCAAGCAGTCCTCCTATTTCAGCCTCCCAAGTAGCTGGAACTACAGGTGGGCACCACCATGATGGGCTAATTTTTGTAATTTTTTGGTAGAGATGGGGTTTCACCATGTTGCCCAGGCTGGTCTTGAACTCCTAGACTCAAGTAACCCTCCCGCTTTGGCCTCCCAAAGTACTGGGATTACAGGCGTGAGCCACTGCACCCAGCCTCTTCTTTCCACTGTGTCCCAGCTGGCAAGTATAGGATAGAGTCTCCCTGATAATTTTTTCCAGCAGTTGGCTTAGAACACTCTTCTCATTTCTTGGAACAGTCTGTGTTTATGCCATGCTTTGTGAAAGCAAAGTTTCTGCAGTAATTGCTCCCATTCTGCTTTGCCTTGGTGCATTCTAGACTCTTCGTTTTCATTATCATAATCATAATGGGAAGAAAGTAAAACACTGGGATGCAAGGAAGGGGCAAATCATATAGTGAGTCACAAGATAGGACATTTTGCCTCTTCTGAGCAGCACAAATTATTGAAAATGAAAAAGAGAAGTTTCTTCCAATATATTTGAAGTTTGGGAATGTGATACTGCCAGTAAATCTTTTTTCCCTGTAACATAATTTATATTAGAGGCAGATCTATTTACTTACATCCCGTTAATCAGGACTTCTCAGTTCCTTGGTTGTTAATCACCTCCCTGCTTTAATGCTGATCCAAATCACTCTCAGACCTTTTCTTTGTGCCAGACTCTCTTAAGTGCCAGCAGCCAGAAGTTAGCAGTTCCTCAATGAAGAAAACACACTTAGAAACAAGATTTAAACACAAATTGATCCTCAATGGAAAAGAGAAAAACAATAAAGGTTACTATAATCCAAAAAGGAAATTTCATAATAAAAAATCCCAAACAAACACACATAAGTGTGAGAAAAACAATACAATTTTTAAGCCCAATGGCAGCTTTTGAAAAACTATCAAGTAGTATTTAGAACCAGTACTGAAATGTGAATGAAGTAGCACTTTTTTTTTTTTTTTTTTTTTTTTTTACATTTGAGGTTATCTCTTTAGGTGTTACCACAAAAATCTGGAAGATCTGGGCCTTGAATTTGTATTTCCAGACACTAGTGATTCTCTGGTCCTTGTGGGAAAAGTACCACTCTGTTTTGTGGAAAGAGAAGCCAATGAACTTCGGAGAGGAAGATCTACTGTGACCAAGAGTATGGTGGAGGTAAGACATAGCTGCAGATGTTAAGGAAATTGCTGAGTGATGGTAACCTCGTATTTTGTCTGTAGATTCTCTGAATTCATCTTTTCTTCAACAAGCATTCATGGTATTTACCTGCTGTGTGCCAGGAGCTAGAAATTCAGAGATGAATTAGCTCAAAATAAGGAAGAAAGGCATT
The DNA here is from genome assembly GCA_004027715.1 of Plecturocebus donacophilus. Taxonomy (NCBI): domain Eukaryota; kingdom Metazoa; phylum Chordata; class Mammalia; order Primates; family Pitheciidae; genus Plecturocebus; species Plecturocebus donacophilus. The sequence continues at coordinate 39,421 of PVKP010018322.1, read as the reverse complement.
TAAAGAATTATAGTCAGTGAACTTTGGCTAGTAGAGGTACGTGTTTTACTTTCTTCCTAGTACAATTACGGTAATGAAAACTAAGAGTCTAGAATGCACCCAGATAGTTTCTCAGAAGTGTTACAGAAACATAGAATGACTTCCATGCCTGGGGAGGTGGAGTCAATGAAACTGTCACTGAAAAGCTGTTTTCTTAAGACAGGTTTTTACTTTTGAGAGACCAGGTCTCACTCTGTTGCCCAAGCTGGAGTGCAGTGGTGCAATCATAGAACACTGTAGCCTTGATCTCCTGGGCACAAGCGATCTTCCCACCTCAGCCTCCTAAGTAACTCAGACTACAGGCACGCACCTCCATGCCTGGCTAATTTTTTCTGTGTGTGGTTTTTTTGTTTTTGTTTTTGTTTTTTTTGTAGAGATGGGGTCTTGCTGTGTTGCCCGGGCTGAATTCCTGGTCTCAAGCAATCCCCCTGCATTGGCTTCCCAAAGCCCTGGCATAACAGGGATGAGCCATTGCGCACAGGAAGAAAAGTCTTCTAGAATAGTGGGAAACTGCCAAGTACAGAAGAGGGGAGAAGGGCATTCTAGACAGAGGAGCACATATCAGAGACTTGAAGCAGATCCTCAACTATCAACAGATATGGCTCAAATTAAGATCTACAGTTGACCCTTGGATGACTTGGGTCTGAACTGCACATGTGCACTTAAGATTTTCTTCCACCTCTGCCACTCTTAAGACAGTAAGACCAACCCTTCCTCTTCCTCCTTCTTAGCCTATTCAGTGTGAAAATGATGAAGATAAAGATCTTTATGATGATTCATTTCTACTTAATGAGTAATAAATATATTTTCTTTTCCTTAGATTTTCTTTTTTTATTTTGAGATGCCCAGGCTGGAGTGCAGTGGTGCAGTCTTGGCTCACTGCAACTTCCACCTCCCCGGTTCAAGTGATTCTCCTGCCTCAGCCTCCCAAGTAGCTGGGATTACAGGTGCACACCACCATGCCCGGCTAATTTTTGTATTTTTAGTAGAGACACGGTCTCACCATGTTGGCCAAGCTAGTCTTGAATTCCTGACCTCAAATGATCCACCTGCCTTGGCCTCCCAAAGCGCTGAGATTATAGGCATGAGCCACTATGCCTGGCCAACGTTTTCTTTTCTCTAGCTTACTTTATTGTAAGAATAAAGTGTATAATATGTACAACACAAAAAATATGGGTTAATCAATTGTTAATGTTATTGGTAAGGTTTCTGGTCAATGGTAGGCTATTGGTAGTTAAGACTTGGGGAAATCAGGCCAGGTGCAATGGCTCATGCCTGTAATCTCAGCATTTTGGGAGGCTGAGGCAGGCAGATCATTTGAGGTCAGGAGTTCGAGACCAGCCTGGCTATCATGGTGAGACCCCCTGTGTCTACTAAAAATACAAAAAATTAGCCGGGCATGGTGGTGCGTGCCTGTAATCCCATCTACTCGGGAGGCTGAGGCATGAAAATTGCTACAACCTCTGGAGGCAGAGGTTGTAGTGATCCAAGATCGTGCCACTGCACTCCAGCCTGAGCAACAGAGTGAGACTCCATCTCAAAAAAAAAAAAAAAAAAAAAAAAGATTTGGGGAAATCAGAAGTTAAACTTGGATCTTTGACTGGGTGGGGGTCAGCTAGATGGGTTGTCAGGGTCAAACATAAAGGAATTTAGCTTATTCTGCTAAGTATTTTGCATTTCATCTTACAGGCAGCCAATGAAGAATTTTAAGCAGGAGAGTAAGGTACATTTTAGATTGCATTCCAAATACGATTACTTTACATATATGTTTTGGAGTAAAGGTTTGAAAAGCTACTGCTGTAATGTGGCATTGGAAGTGTTAGAGGGGACCGTTACTTTTTATTTTGATTATGTTTCTTCTTTTGACAGCAAATATCATTTATTTTGTCTTTATTGCCTTTATCCTCTCCTTTCCTGTTTTCTATTACAGTTTTCTTTATTTCTCTTTTCTCTCTCTCTACTGGTTTAGAAGTTATGTATTCCATTTGTATCCTTTTAGAGATTAGCGTTAAATTTTAGCATGCATACTTATCAAAGTTTAAAAGTAATTCATTTCTCTATCCTCTTCCTAACTATACCAAAATCTTACAAACCCTTCATCTCCCATCACCCTCCTACCATCTTCCATGTAGCTGTCTAGTACTTTAATTCACCTTGTTTTTAATCCCCTGGTGGTCAATTATTTTATAGTCAATCTTTATTTAGATTAAACAAAGTGTTCACCAGAGTCTTTGTTCACCATTGCCTCTTGCGTCCTACTTATTCTGTGTTCTTTTGTATTCTGTTTTATTTTTTTTAACTTAAGTAAATCTCTTAAAACATATTTTATCCACAAACAAATCTTGAGACAAAAAATACAAAAAAATAAAAATAAACAGAAGTTATTTTATTAAGAGTCCATGGGCCAGGCACAGTGGCTCCATGCCTGTAATCCTAGCACTTTGGGAGTCCAAGGCGGGCGGATCACCTGAGGTCAGGAGTTCGAGATCAGCCTGGCCAACATGGTGAAACCCTGTCTCTACCAAAAATACAAAAATTAGCGAGGCATGGTGGCTGCACTTGTACTCAGCTACTCAGTAGGCCGAGGCAGGAGAATTGCTTGAACCTGGGAGGCAGAGGTTGTAGTGAGCCAAGATCACGTCATTGCACTCCAGCCTAGGCAATGAGAGTAAAACTCTGACTCAAAAAAAAAAAAAAAAAAAAAGTCCAGCTATCTTTTAAAATATCTTTATTTTGCCTTCATACATGCATGATTATCTAGCTAAAAACAGAATTTCACATTGCCAGTTATCCCCTGCATTTTGAAAATATTCCACTACTTTGACTTTCTATTTTATTTATTTATTATTATTATTATTTTGAGATAGAGTCTCACTCTGTTGTCCAGGCTGGAGTGCTGTGGGGTGACCTCGGCTCATTGCAGCCTCCGCCTCCCAGATTCAACTGATTGTCCTGCCTAAGCCTGCCGAGTAGCTGGGATTATAGGTGCTCACCACTACACCCAGCTTATTTTTTTATCTTTAGTAGAGACAGGGTTTCACCATGTTGGCCAGGCTGGTCTTGGACTCCTGACCTTAGATGATCTGCCTACCACAGCCTCCCAAAGTTCTGGGATTATAGGTGTGAGCCACTGCACCCAGCCCAACTTTCTGTTTTAGCTATTGAAGAAGTCCTTTGTCAATCCAATTACTCTGTAGGTAATCTGATTTTCACTCCGATTGCTTTTAAGATGTTCACTTTATCTTTGGTGTTCTGTAATTTCCCTATGATGTATCTTTGTATGGATTTATTTTCATTTGCTTCTGGAGATTCACTATGCTTTTTCAGTTTAGAAAGTGTGCAATCATTATCAACTCAAACGTTGTTTCTTCCCCATTCTCTCTCTTGTCTCTTGGAAATTTTGCCAGATATCTACTAGGCCTTATCTTTCTACTCTCCATGCCTCTTCAGCTGTCTTCCATATTTCCCATTGCTTTAGCTCTCTGTGATACATTCTGGGAAATCTCTTCACTTATCTTCCGGTGAACTAAAGTATCTCTTCATCTTCTGTTTAATTACATCTTCAGCTTATCCACTGAGTTTTTTATTTCAGTGACTAAATTTTTTATTTCAGTGACTATATTTTTTATTTCCAGAAGTTTTTTTTTTTTTTTTTTTTTCAAATCTCCCTGTTCCTTTTTCATGGTGTCCTGCTTTTTCCATTATTGTTTCTACTCCTTTATCTCTAGCTTTCTTTAGTTGGAGCACAGGCACATCCACATCAATACTGTGCAGAAGTCAGAAGTGCTTTAGTAATATCTAAAACAGTAATATCTAAAATTAGAAGATAAATATAGTGGATAAATTGGGGGACAGATTGTTACAGGAAGCTTTGAGTCAGGGAGAGCAGCTGAGGGGTTATTGCAGTGGTTCAGGTAAAAGATGAGGATTGGACTGAGTCAGTGGCAGAGGGAGTAGAGAGGATATTTGAGACAGAATTTGGGAGGCAGAAGCTAAAGGACTTGGTGAGCAATCGAATGTGAAAGGAATAAAGGAGAAAAGAGAAGCAGCAGTGATTCTGAGGGTTGTAGCTTGGGCGGCTGGAAGGATGGTAGTGCCATTGACAGAGAAGGGACACACATGAGGAAGAACAAACCTGTCTGGGGCTTCCATCATGAAGCTGGGTTTGGACACAGTGAATGGGCCTTCAGGTGGAATGCCCAGTGGATAGGCAGACTTAAACAGTCTAGTACTTGGAAAAGAAATCTGGGCTGTACCTATCTATCTTAGAGTTAAAGCATATATATTTTGATAGTATCAGAAGCTGGAGAAGGGCCTTGATGAAGTGAGATTGTCCAGGGAGAATATGGAGAGTGAAAAGGAACAGAGAAAAGGGTGGAGCCTGTGAAACATCAGCATCTAGGCTGCGTATGTTTTGGCAAAGGTCTGGAAAGCTCTGCTGAAAAGAGGAAATTCTAAGGATGACTGAAAATATTTGGTTAGAGAGGAAGGAGGAAAACCAGGAAAAAGTAACATTGCCAAAACCAAGAAAAGTTTTAAGCAAGAAGGGGATGGTCAATAATGGCTGTGAAGTAGAGCCCGAAACGCTGGACTTGGCTGTCATGAGGACATCGATTGTTTTGTGGAATCATTTCCTGGGGATGAGGTGAGTCAGGAGTGCATGAAGTGGGAGGAAGGGAAGCTAAGTAGACAGCTCTTTCAAGGACTTTCGCTACACACAGAAAAAGAGAGATGGGTTGATAGCTAAAGGTTAGAGATGTGGGAAGTGTGGGGTGGGACTCAAGGCTGAGGAAGGGCTTTTGTTTGCTTTAAGACAAAAAAGACCTAAGCACGTTTGCAGGCCAAAGGTGAAACATTCGAGAGGAAGAGAGCTGCCAGTCAGCTCTTGGATCATCTTGGCTTGCCCTTTCTGGAATCGCCTTTGGATCAGACAGACTTTGCTCTGCTTCCAGCGAAGCTCTTTCCTCCCCACAGATGTACTTTCTCTAAGACTCCTGCTCCAAATTGTCCTAAATCCAAAAGATAGGATCTGTTAGAGTCTTTTAATGTAATTCAATCCTTAAATATGTAACCAGAAAATTATAAGAAAAACTTTTCCTGAAGGAACTTCAAAGACTACTGTTAAGGAGTTTACTTCCAATGGAAACAAACCTTCTGGTTTCAGAAAATCTTGATTATGCTATGTCAGGCTGATCTGGAAAGATTTTGTATGATTCTGGAAGAAGCTGGAACAGTTTCGGTGTTTTGAGGAGGTAGCTACTTGAATCCTAGCAGTTGAAAGATCATTAATACATCTTTCTATAAAGCTCTATCTTCTAGCCTGATGAATGAGGCTTTAAAAATATTAAATTAGGCTGGGAGCAGTGGCTCATGCCTGTAATCTCAGGACTTTGGGAAGCCGAGGCAGACTGATCATTTGAGGTCAGGAGTTTGAGACCAACCTGGCCAACATTGTGAAACCCCGTCTCTACTAAAAAATATAAAAATTAGCCAGGCGTGGTAGCGGGTGCCTATAATCCCAGCTACTCAGGAGTGTGAGGCAGGAGAATTGCTTGAATCTAGGAGGTGGGGGTTGCAGTGAGCAGAGATTGTGCCATTGCACTCCAGCCTGGGCAACAGAGCAAGACTCCATCTCAAAAGGTTAAAAATAATAAATAAATAAATAAAATAAGAATATTAAATTATCCAGCATTAAATGATGTAAAATGGATTGAGATGAATCCCATCTCCCCTTCACTAGGCTTACAAATGGATGTTTTACCATCCCAGATATACAGACACAAGAGAGAATAGCAAAGCAGTTAGGTTTGCTCTCCAGCTACACTAAGCTTTGTTAGTGGATTGAGTATTATGAGTACATCTTTCTATTTAGGTTTGTTTAGGAAAACGTGATTTTTAAATTATAGATAATACAGTATCTACTACCTAGTTCTTGGTAACTGGGCTCATTTATAGGCGTGGCAGACTAGAGTATAGGTGAAGGAGGGGAGAGAATTTCCTGAGTCTGATTTTAAAAGAAAATGTACCATGTTGTAATCTTAGGAGGCAGATTTACATGTAGCCATTTGCAGAGTAAAGAAATATTTTCTTACAAAGAAATCATTAAATGTGTAACCGTTTTTTTTCTTTTTACCTCCAGAGGTTAAACAAATTGGTAGCATGAAATAGTGTCTGCTTTAAATTTCTTTTGTAAATATTAATATCTACAGGGATATAACTGTTAAAAAGTTTACCCCAGGGACAGAAACATGCAAGGGAGGAGAAATTTCTCAACAAAATGCCTCAGAAAATAAACTTTCTGACCTGAAAGGAATTGTCCCCAAAAAGCCCATGGAAACTAAAGTGACTGTTTACTTATGTTTATGATATTTAAGCAAGTGTTATACTGAGCAGTGGTTGTGTTGAAGGTTGTTGTGTATTTATTCGCAGTTTGTGTGTAATATTACACTTGTTCTGGCTAAGATTATACACACAAACAGACAGCCTCTTAGTGAGAAGCCTTCTTGATGTTTTGAATTGGTTGAATCATCAGGGCTACTCTCACTAGCTATATAACCTCATTAGTTGAGAAGCTATCTCTGGAGGAAGTCTCGGTAGCTAAATGTATTCTGTGTTCAGTAAGAGTTTTATTCAGTTGCTTGTTTTTTTCATATTCAAAGTGCCTTACAACAAATAAATTTGTACCCAAATGCTGTATTGCTGGAACTCTTTCCTTCAGGAGGCATGATTTAAAGAAGGAAATTGAGATATTTTGTAAACTATCAAAGGGAAGTAAAACTTAACAGTAGATTAAAGCCTATTTCCTTTTGCTTTGTAGGAATTTATCCGAGAACAAGTGGAGGTAAGCTTTTCTCTTGTTTGGGGATTTCATGCAGAAGTGCCACACATAAAAGGCTTCATTGTCCCATTTCTTTTTCCTGTTAACAATGTGTTTATGTATTAGCTACTCCAGACCACAGGAGGCATCCAAGGGATATTGCCACTGACTGTCCAGAAGGTGTTGGCATCCCAGGCCTGCCATGGTAAGCCCTTTAATATAGTGGTGATCGAGCACCTCTACATGCAGAGCCCTGGCAGGGGTGCCGGGATTACGAAAGAAGCACAAGGCGCATTTCCCACTTGACTCTGAGAATACAGTTTAGATCAAGAAACTGAATATACATTTAAAAGTCACTTATACAAAAACAAAATCCCAGCACACAAATTTTACTATAATGCTGCCTGACCTACATGAATGGAGGAATTACTTCTAGAAGAGATGCATTTTGAGTTAAATTTTGAATGATCTGAGGAACATGGATTCACATCATGGAAGGGGGAATTCACTGCAGGGAGAGGAAGCAGCCTGTGCAGAGGCACAGAACAGCAACAAGTTAGTTATATGAGAAGCAGCGAAGAGTATCAAGAAACTAGGCAGGTAAGAAAGAACAGAAGCCTAGAAGGTCACAGCAAAACTTTTGGATTTGATACAGAAAGCATTAGAATTACCAAGCATTCTTTTTTTTTTCTTTCCAACTTCTATTTTAGGTTCAGGGGGTACACATGTGCTTTGTTGCATGGGTGAATTGCATGTCGCAGGAGTTTGGTGTACAGATTATTTTGTCACCCAGGTAATGAGCATAGTACCCAATAGGTAGTTTTTCCATGCTTATCCTTCTGCCATCTTCCACCCTCAAGTAGGCCTACGTGTCTATTATCCCTTCTTTGTGTTCACTGTGTATTCAGTGTTTAGCTACCACTTGTAAGTAAAAACACAGAGTATTTGGTTTTCTAATTCACTTAGAATCATGGCCTCCAGCTCTATGTTTTTGCAAAGGACATGATGTTGTTCTTTTTTATGGCTATATAGTATTCCATGATGTATGTGTACCACATTTGCTTTATCCAGTCCTCCATTGATGGGCATTTAGGTTGATTCCATGTCTTTGCTATTGTAAATACTGCTGCAGTGAGTATAACACATGCGTGTGTCTTTATGGTAGAATGATTTCTATTTCTGTGGGCATATTGCCAGTAATGGGATTGCTGGGTTGAATGGCAGTTTGTTTTAAGTTCTTTAAGAAATCTCTAAACTGTTTCCACAGTGGCTGAACTAATTTATATTTCCCACCAGCAGTGCATAAGTGTTCCATTTTCTTTGCAGCCTCGCCAGCATCTGTTATTTTTTTACTTTTTAACAGTAGCCATTCTGACTGGTATGAGACGGTATCTCACTGTGATTTTGATTTGCATTTCTCTGATGATTAGTGATGTTGAGCATTTTCATAGGCTTGTTGGCCATGTGTATGTCTTCTTTTGGAAGTGTGTGTTCATTTCCTTTGCCCATTTTTTTAATAGGGTTTTTTGGTTTTTGCTTGTTAACTTATTCAAGTTCCTTATAGATTCTGGATTTTAGACCTCTGTTGGATGCAGTTTGCAAATATTTTCTCCCATTCTGTAAGTTGTCCCTTTTTTCTGTTGATAGTTTATTTTGCTGTGGAGAAGCTCTTTAGCTTAATTAAGTCTCAGTTGTCAGTTTTTGTTTTTGTTGCAATTGCTTTTAGAGTCTTTCTCATGAAATCTTTGCCAAGACCTATGTCCAGAATGGTATTTCTGAGGTTTTCTTCTAGAGTTTTTATAAAAAGATGGAATGCTTCAGGAATTTGCATGTCATCCTTGTTCAGGAACCAGGCTAATCTTCTCTGTATCATTCCGATTTTATTATATGTGTTGCCAAAGCAAACACCATTGAGGATTCTTGAGCAGGGTAATGTGATACAATATAGAAAATGGGGATTTGGGTGTGTGGTGCACACCTGTAATCCCAGCTACTCAAGAGGCTGAGGCAGGAGGGTCTAGGAGTTTGAGACCAGCTAGGGCAACACAGTGACACTCTGTCTCATAAATGAGTGAATAAAAGAATCAAAGAAAATGGTATTAGAGGAATATACTTCAGGGATCATGACAGTTACAGAATCCCCTGCAACTATCATTGTGGTCAGCACAATGGGGTCTCCAACCCAATGATCCCCTCCCCATTTTATCCTTCTCCATCAGCCTTCTTCTCTCTTCACTTCCTGTCTTTCCCAGCTTTATAACCACACTCCATCATTAGTCTGTCTTCTGCAAAAATCCTAAAGTCCTTTCCCCTTCATCCTATCATTACTCCTTACATATACTCGAACATAGCTTGACTCTGTCCCCACCCAAAATCTCATTTTGAATTATAATCTTCATAATTCTCTTGTGGCAAGGGTGGGACCAGGTGGAGGTGACTGGATCATGGGGGCAGTTTCCCACATGCTGTTCTCATGACAGTGGGTGAGTCTCATGAGATCTGATGGTTTTATAAGTGTCTGCCATTTCCCCTGCTTGCACTCACTCTGTCCTGCCGCTCTGTGAGGAAGGTGCCTGCTTCTCCTTTGCCTTCAGCCATGACTGCAAGTTTTCTGAGGCCTCCCCAGCCATGTGGAACTGTGAGTCATTTAAACGGTCTTTCAGTTATAAATTACCCAGTCTTGGGCATTTCTTCATAGCAAGCTGAGAACAGACTAATACTCCTCCATCACCAAATTTCATCTTTGCCACTTTCAAAATGTATCTTAAATTCATCTGATTCAGTCTGTCTCCTCCCTCATTCTTGCTACTGTTGAGTCCTCTTACTTAGTTCCTCACATCCACTCTTGACTCCCTTTCAAGCCACTCTTCTCTCAGCACCCAGAGGAATCTTTTTGAAATATCCCTCCGAGCATGTTGTTCTTCTAACTAAAATGTGTCAGTGATGACCCGTTGCTTTTGGGATAGAAATGTAATTTTTTGCTGTGGTCCACAAGGGTCTTCGTGGTTTGGCCCCTGACTGCCTCGCCAGCATCACGTCACATCACTCTCCACTTTGTTCTTTACATCCTGGCCTGCACTTTTGGTCTTATACTTCCTGTAGGCTAAACATCTGTCAGCCTTGGGGCTTCTGCACTGGGCTTTTCCTCTATGTGAAACACTTTTCTCTCCTTCTTCAATTAGCCATGTCTTTCTTAACCTCAGGCCTCAGCTTAAATACCATTTTGCCAGGAAAGCCTTCCTTGAGCTCCTAAACTAGGTTTGGTCTTACTATTATATATTTATATCCCATATTTTGTAGTACTTACATTTATCATTTAAATTATTGTGTAATTATCTGCTTCATGTTTTTTCTCCCCTATTAGAGCTATTAGATCATAAGCGCCATGAGGGTGGAAATTGTCTCATTAACTGCCTGGCTCCCAATACAAAGTATATGCTTAATAAATATTTGTTGACTGGGTAAATTATGCATAAAGGCAGGTTATAACAATATGAGTTCAGATTAGGAAGATTATTATGGAAATTAGAAAAAAGAAGCAAATAAAGTGAACATTGTAAGGAAGCAATCAGAGATTGCTATTGAATGATCCATGGAAAAAGATAATCTCAACTTCACAAACCTATAAGGAGTAGGCAAAAATATTCCTCTTGCTCCTTGGAGAAAAGCAAGATCCTAACAAGTTAAGGAATGCCTCCTACAGAGATTAGAAAGACAAATACTGCATAAGAAAAAGCTGAGAGACAGAAGGTCAGTCCTGAAGCCTGAGTGTCATCCTTGGTCATAAGCACTAATTTTAAGCAGGATTAAAGCCTCATTAAAGAAGCCTAAGAAGCATGTTACTTTATCCAGATATTTGGCACTGACCCAAGGTCAGCATTGGTTTCCCATCATATACACTATAACCTTCTTGTTTCTCTCTTTCATTTAGGGGCCGTTAAGTTTAATGATGGCCTGAGCTTAGAGGAGAGTTGCCGCCTTATTGAAGCTTTGTCCTTGTGCCAGTTGCCATTCCAGTGTGCTCACGGGAGACCTTCTATGCTGCCATTAGCTGACATAGACCACTTGGAGCAGGAAAAACAGGTACATTAATGACTAAAAGGAGCAGGAGGGAGCAAAGTTTATCTTCTGTTTCTTTTCTGGCTTTTACTATCTAGCTGTAATCTGTCTTAATCCTTTCCAAAATAGGGGAGTTTTGCAAAATCTGCATTAGAAGTTTCACATAAAGCCTCACCTATTTCATCTTCCAGCTCAAATCCAAATGGAGCTTAGACTGAACTGTTAGGTCACCCACATAATGGTTTTGTATTTTAAACCTTAACACATGTACAGACTTACATATCCTGACTACCTGTGGCCTGCTGGCTCTAGGTTTGATAAGATGTAGTTCTTCCTGAAGCTACTGAAAGCTGGTAGAAGCACAGCAGATTCACTGTTGGCATGATACAGCCTCAACATCTGATTTCTTGATAGTACCTGCTGGAAATGGTGATCTGTGACTGTAGCTGGCCATCCCCAAGGATCTCGAGTTATGGTTTGAGGATTATCAGGCAGGGACCCAAGTCTGGGGATCTCTACATTATGTTTTGGCTCTGATTAACCAGCAACCTGCAAACTACGATGTGGATAATGCAGTAAAGGCACAGAGTGGCTTCAATTAAGAACTTCTGTCCTTGTTACAGTCTTCAATGAAGGAGAACATGGAGAGCATAACAGGAATGCCCCTGTTGCTGCTTTCCAAAATCTTTTCTTTTGCTAACCTTTCCCTGCTAAGAAATATAAAATCTTTTCTTGCATGGAGTTTTCAGGTACTAATGTTATCTGACTCAACCAGTTGATTTTACTTCATTAAAACCTCTTTATTTCACAAAGAAAAATATGAAGAAAGTTTTGTTCCCATTGCTGAAGAGCTGCCATTGATCCTTAAAAAAATCTATAATCTCTATTGAATCCAGAAGTTAGAAATCTAAATGGATTATAACAGCCATACTTACGAAATATTGTGTGCTACCTAGATTTTCATATTGCTAATTGAAGTTATTCTTTCTTCCCATAGATTAAACCCAATCTCGCTAAACTTCGCAAAATGGCCCAGGCCTGGCGTCTCTTTGGAAAAGCAGAGTGTGATACAAGGCAGAGCTTGCAGCAATCCACGGCTCCCTGTGAGCCACCATGAGAACAGAATCACTGGTCTAAAAGGAACAAAGGGATGTTCACTGTATGCCTCTGAGCAGAGAGCAGCAGCAGCAGGTACCGGCACAGCCCTGACTGAATCAGCCCAGTGTCCCTGAGCAGCTTAGACAGCAGGGCTCTTTGTATCAGTCTTTCTTGAGCAGATGATTCCTCTAGTTGAGTAGCCGGATGGAATTCAAGCCTAAAGACAGCTCATTCATTTGCATCCAGGGACACAGAAGGTTGCCATATAATGTCTACCTTTTGCTACTTATTTAATGATAAAATTTAATGACTGATCAGTTGCTTGGTTTGTTGTTTGAAGGTTGTGATTTTTGTTTTCATACAGTTTTTTTTTCAAGCCTCACATTTGTGAGTATCTAATTCAGCTGATGCTCCAGTCCAAGAGATAGTCTGCCTTCCCAGGCTGCCCCCAGGGTGTCTCCATTGCTCCCCTCTTTTCCCTTCAGTCTTCTTCACTCCCCTGTGCTGCTGCTTCACCTGCTACATGTCAGACTTAAAGAGTTTCTCTACTTTCAGTGAAAACATTCCCTGAGGTCTTTCAGCAGGCCTCTAGCTACTTTAGGGATTAAAAACTATTGATAAAAAGAAGGACAAGGGGTCAGGCACAGTGGCTCATTCCTGTAATGCTAGCACTTTGGGAGGCTGAGATGGGAGGATCACTTGAGGTCAGGAGTTCAAGACCAGCCTGGCCAATGTGGTGAAACCCTGTCTCTACTAAAAATAATAAATAAATAAATAAATAGAAGGACAAGGATAGAACAGAGAAAATTTAAAGTCCTGTTCCTGGTTTTTTGTTTT
>PVKP010018322.1:0-26471 GCA_004027715.1 Plecturocebus donacophilus | reverse complement strand
GTATTTTTAATAGAGACAAGGTTTCACCATGTTGATCAACCTGGTCTCGAACTCCTGACCTTGGAATCCGCCTGCCTCACCCTCCCAAAGAACTTGGATTACAGGCATCAGCCACCATGCCCAGCCAAGCTTGTTTTTTAAAATATGAGTTTTTGGGGGTACTATATAAAGTATCTCTTTATGTGAAAGCGCTTGTCATATCAAAACACAGCATATATTCAACCTAACCAAATATGTTCACAGTTTTTCTTTCAGGAGACAAGGGTTCTTTGGGTCGCTTTCAAATGGTATCTTGGTGTTACTACATTATGCCTATCTATTGCCCTTATAATTTCACTTGGGACCAGGACTGATCATTCTGCAAATGCTTGTTATGCCATTCTCAATCTATTGCCCCCCACCTTTTCACATGATTTGTGGTTACTAGGACTCAATAGAGTAAAATTGCACAGTAGAAAAAAAAAAAGCAGAAAGTCAGCTGGTAATGTTTATTGCAACTGGGGTGCTATACAATTAGTAAGATGATGCAATGAGAATTTCCGCTTTTGTATTTCCTGACTAGCCTCCTCAAAGTGGCTTTTATATCAATGGAATGATTTTCTTCATTTTTTAATACAGGAAACCAATTTGTGCTCATGGAAGAAAGGTTCCTTTGCCAGCAGCCTTGAAGTAAATCTTACAGGAGCAATGAAAGTATTGCATTCATTAGCGTCTGCCCCAGAGGAGGTTCAGGGAAAACCTTCACTTGTTTTCAAGGGGATCCTTGTAGATTTACTCAATTGAAACCCTGAAGAACAGGCCCTTCTTTCTAAAAATGGCTTTTATTCTTCTAAAGACATTTAAACGGGTATTTTATAGACGGGAAGACATGACCTTAGAAAGGAGGGAGTTTTCAGAGGATTTGCCAGGCTGTCGGGGGCTCTGCCTCTAGGCCCAGTGTGGCAGTGTGGCCTCAGGGCCTCCGCCTCCCTGCTCAAGGGCTGCATGGAGGCCAACTGTCCTGGGAGTTTTAAAAATCTTTTAAGGTCAGACCAATTTGAGGGATTTTAAAAAGTGTCTCAATGCCTCTTATTATGATTTCAGAAGGGTTTGCTATATGTAATTCCAACTACTGTTTTCTTGAGAGTAGCAGAGGATTAGAAAAAGTTCTCCATAAATTATGTACCCAGGCTTCCTGGCTAGCCTGACTCAAGCAATGTAAGAGATAATTATTCTATTTTCATAATTTATAAGTGTGGGGGCATGCATCAGCATAAAAACAACCTATTAGGGAAAAATGTCTAATAGATTACCTTTATCGCCTATTAAGGTTTGTTGTTTTTAATTCAGATGCCATAAGAACAAAGATACATGTAATTTATAATAGTAATCATTCACACCTATATTGTGCTTTAAGGTTTACAAAATAATTTTTCTCATGTTAAAACATAATTTCTCTTTATGTTATTTTAATACCTTGACAGTCCATGAGGTAAGGCGGTAGTTTTATCACCATTTTACAAAGTGGGAAACAAAGGTGGAGAACAGTCCTCTTAGGAACCTGGTTATCCCCTTCGTATAATAAAACTTCCAAAGTTCGGAGCTGTTCACTGGTTTACTGAAGGCTTAGTTATGAGAGCCAGAATTCAGATCCAGGTTTGTGTGACTTCAAATTGCACACTCCTTCCTGTTATTACCCTTATGCTGTCCCTTATATTTTTAATTTATTAGGAATTTGTTAACTTGTAAACTTGGTGATTCAACTTTATTAGATTCTGGTCGCTAAAGGCTTTAGTAACTTCAGAGTAAAACTTGAGAGATGAGATGTGAAATGCAGCCTTTCTTGAGTTCCTTTTTCTGTGACATTCATCGACACTTCATTGAGACATGAAGGTTCCTCTGCCTCCCTCTACCTTCGAGATGCTTAGCTTTAGTCACTGAGAAAGACAAGGAAACTAATGATAGAATATAGTAGCTTCCTCTGGTGTTAGGGATCAGAGTCACAGCTAGTTACAGCTAGCCCTTTACTATTGAAAGAGGAGGAGCTAACAGTCCCACTATCAGAATTAAGACTAGAGATGGCAATAGGAGCTAGTATCAGAAAAGCTTGAGGCAAAGCATTAAGTGTAGGCTAGAATGAAGGTGGAGAATGAGGAGGGGGCTTGGGCAGCATCCAGAACCTGGCTGGGGACCTGGAACTACATGAGATATAAGAATGGAGGGGTTCTAGCAGGCAGAGGTCAGATACAAATGAACACTTAGGATCTGGGCATGGCAGACAGAGAAAAAAACAAGGCAAGCAAAATGGTCAGAGCAGGAGGGGGCCCAAAGCCACGTTCTTGAGATGTGGAGCGGCTGAGGAAGCCATGCCAAGTGAGGAGAACAGATGCGGCTCAGCAGTTTGTAGCGAGCCCTGACAAACCAGCTCAGCTGAAGCTTCGGGCAGGAGCCAGTCATGGCACAGTTGAATGAAGGAAGAGCAGTTTCTGGCACCCAGAACCAGACTCCCACAACTTGTTTTCCACCTTAAAAGCCACCCATTCCATCCAAACCCTTTGCAAAAGTCTGCTAACATAGAGAACCTCCCAGTATACTGGCCACTCGCCATCATGCCTGTCTTTACCCTCTTAAGATGAAGCTGCCCGTCAACGGTGAGATGGCAAACAGGTGGGTCCAGAAGAGGGGAAAAGAAGGAAGTCTAGAAAAACAAAATGCTGAAGAATCTGCACCAAATAAAGCCTTCTTTCCTTCTTCCTTCCATCCCTCCATTCATCATTCAGTAAATCTTTAGTGAGTCCCTTCTAAATGTATTGTATCAGAACTTGTGGGGGATATAAAGGAAAAAAAATATCATATGGCTTAGGATATTTCCAAGTCTTGAATCATTTTCACCCCAGGCCCATTAGTTACAGAGCACTCAGGCTTACCCAGAAGCATCGGATATGGTCCAGGCAGGATCTAACCATGTGGGAATCGCAGTGTGCTGCATGTGGGACTCTGTCAAGCCAGCCTCACTCGAGGAGCAGCCTGAGGAAGTGGGATTTGTACAGCCTTGCCTGGCTCTGCCCTTACAACTTGCTCTTATCTACTTCCAAAGTAAAGAATGTCCCATGATGGGCCAGGCAAACAATCCAAAAAAAGTGGCTTGGAGTTAGCTACTGCAATTAGTAGTTTCTCATTATTCAACATTGCATTACTTCTTTTTCATATTAGTTAATGCAGAATTTTATTTTTATGTATTTATTTATTATCTTCCCAAACCCAGTGTTTTAGGAAGAATATTACATATAAATGATGACTTTTAGGAATCTTACCAAGTTTTTGTTTCTTCAGCACTAAGTAGCTTCTTTTCTAGGCAGGTCTTAATTCTAAATGTAACATGCCTGAAAAAACTATTGAAAGAATCCATCTCTTGAGCATAGTATTTAATATACTTATCAGGCAGTCACCATCTCAAGGGTGATTAGGCTCAAGTGCTCCCCTCCGTCGTGTGAGGGATGCCAAGAGACTGGAAGCTTAGACTTTAGCTCTTTATTATTAGGTTGGTGCAAAAGTAATTGCAGTTTTTGCCATTAATAATAATAATTGCCTAGCCATTGTGCAGTATTTGCAAGAGCTCTTTGGCAAATTAAAGAATAATTCAAAGCAAAGTAGGCCAGATATAAAACACTTCCAAACCACATTTCAAAATTGCTCTTTCATGTCAACTAGGTGCATGTCTACTAAGGGAGTTTTTGCAAGGACAGGTGGAGAGTATGATGCCTTTAAAATAATCATGTCACCATCTGGTACTATCTTTATGGCAGAGCAGTTCTGATGTAGTTGTAGTGTTACAGATCATGTAGTTCCATGATGGAACTGTGACTGGCAGCCTGCATTAGCCTAAAGACTGATGCAACAGATTGCTTTGCGAAATAGTTTTGAAGCACATCCATGAACTGTATGATCCTATGGGTACCAGCATTGATTTCTTTGAGGTGTCATGTCACACTTCAGTTTTTCCTGGTAGAGTATTTTTCAAAGACGTCTCTTCTGAGGCTAAATTAGGAATTTCTGTTCCTTATTCAAGTTCCAAGAATTGTGCCTCTCCTGCCCTCTGCCCAAACTGGAAGATAGAAACCGTGGGAAAAAGTGTCTTTAGAAACTGCACTGTTATCTAAGTTGATTTATTTAGCATATTCAGGAAGACTTTCACATTCATGGAATCCTAGTTCTATTAATTCTCTCCAAGCTACAACGGTTGTTTTTGTTTTTTGCTGAGTTTCTGGGTTCTGCCAGCAAGGCAGGGGTGAGAGGTGGGCACCCCAATACCAAGCCTGATAGGCAGTGAGTTGACATGGAACTTCTGTTTCCTCCTGTTCAGTTCAGGTTCTCTCTTTCTGATACTTGCCACTCCTCAAATAGGGAAAGGGAGAGAGGGGAAATAGGAAGATGAGCCTCTATAGGGTTTACTTAATTGGGTCATAAAGATTCTAAAACTATGCATTTCTGCAGTTCTGTTCTAGCTGCTGTAAGAGTTGACCAGAAAGAGACAGAGCTTCTACTTACTAACCTTCATCCATCTTCGTCATGCCTGGGAAGGATGTTGGTGCTAATTTTAGACACAGAGACTAAGATGCACAAAGGACAAGTATCATAAAGGATTTTTGGAGCCAGAAACAGATTTAAGTTCCTTGCCTCTCTGCTGCTCTTAACGCCAAACCACACAATTGTACCCAAGTGAATTGCTGTTAGAATTGGTGCCTTTGGAGGAGACAATTGCTCGTAATTGGTAGCTATAAGCCACTTCACTGAGAAAGCGTGGGGTCTTAGATGCTTTAAGAATCATCGACAGACTGAGCCTGAGTGAGTCAGGCTCTTCTGAGTCACATAGGTTTTAGGTCAGTGTAAAATACTGACTTTCTGAGGTCTTATTTTTTCCCTCTCTGGAAGACCTAAGGCAAAGATTTCCCTCAAAGAGATATCAAACAATAGAGGCCTTTCCCTCAGAACCTAACTCTGCCCAGTGTTAATCAAAATGTGGTTATCAAACCACCTGTTCAAAGCCCACGGGGTGCTTACTTGTTAAACATGCAGATTCTTAGTGCTCCCTCCACCCACACAGACACTGCACAAGAGGCCCTGCTTCAGACCACTAGTTCGTAAACGTAGCAGAAATCTGGATCACCTGGGAGGCTTTTTAGGTTAAAAACTGTCAATTACTAAAGTAGTACACATTAGGAGTGGAAACAATGTGTAAACATAAACATATTAACAAAATTAGAGGCTGTCCCTCTGTTTGCCGTGCTTGGTATTATACTTCTATACTGTTTCCCTATGCATGTACATATAATTTTGTTTTGTTGTTTTGAGACAGAGTCTTACCCACTCTTTTGCCCAGGCTAGAGTGCAGTGGCCCAGTCTCTGCTCACTGCACCCTCTGCCTCCTGAGTTCAGCCTCCCGAGTAGCTGGGATTACAGGTACTTGCCACTACACCTGGCTAATTTTTGTATTTTTAGTGGAGACAGGGTTTTGCAATTTTGACCAGGCTGGTCTTGAACTCCTGACCTCAAATGATCTGCCCTCCACGGCCTCCCAAAGTGCTGGGATTACTAGCGTGAGCCACCGCGCCCAGCAAATGTTGTTTTGTTTTAATAAAATGAGTCCATATTATGCATATTGCTCTGCAGCTTGTGTTTTTTTCCCAGGTTTTTTTAACTAACAGAATATAAAAATGCACGTCCTTGCAAATCTATCCTATTCTTTTAACACCACGATCACAACTCAGATGCTTACAGGGGTTAGGCAGATAACATAAATGACTTAAATTGATCGACTAGGAACTGCAGAAAACTGGAGATGTTCCACGTAACGGCATTAGACGTTAGCCAACCACAAACCAACTATTGCCATTTGGAAATGTTGGCTGAGTTGCCAAATTTGAGTTTTCAAGAAAAGCAAGAAATCTGAATTTTTGAAATGTGCCATCTCCAGATCTTTAGATATTGGTAACAAATTCACATTAAATACAGAGTGAACCAGCCCAAATGTCTTCACTCCAGACGCTGCCTCTCCAGCCATCCTTTTGAAATTTCTATTGCCATGTATACTTAATATTCCATGGTGTAACTGTCACTACTTATTCAACCTTTCTCCTGTTGCTGGACACTTAGGCTATGACATTCCAACTACTGCAGTGAACATTCTGTATACATCTTTGTGCTTGTACAAATAATTCTAGAAATACAGGTTCCAAATTGCCCTCTAAAAGGTTGTACCAATTTAATAGTCCTATAAATACTGCGTGAGACTGTCCTTTTCTGGGAAGCTTTAAACAGATTGCCAGGCGGTAACCCAGAGACCAGATGCAGCACATCTGTGATGAAACCCAAGTGTGCATGTGTGAGTGAGCAGAATCACTCTCAGGTGGTGCTGATGACCAGCGAGGTTTTGGAACTGCTGCTCTAGCATGTTAACAAGTGGTTTGGGGCCATTACCAGTGAACTGCACAGGAAACTATACCTTCATTTGTACTTCTGTGTTTTATTTTTTTAGAGACAGGATCTTGCTCTGTCATCCAGGCTGGAGTACAGTGGACAATCATAGCTCACTGTAGCCTTGAACTCATGGGCTCAAGTGATCCTCCGACCTCAGCCTCCAAAGTAGCAAGGCCACAGGCATGTGCCACCATGTCTGGCTAGTTTTTTAAAACATTTTTTGTAGAGACAGAATCTTGCTATGTTGCCAGGCTAGTCTCAAATTCCAGGCCTCAAACAATCCTCCCACCTCAGCCTCCCAAAGTGCCTGGATTACAAATGGGAGCCACTGCATCTGGCCAGTATTTCCATGTTTTATTTTTTCCTCTTAACTACAGCCCTCCATACAAACACAAAAAAGACTCTGCTGCTGCTGTTTCAAGCAGTTCTGTCAGTGAGGGACAATAAATAAACCAACTATGGAACCTTCAAGTAGCTTTTATTGGCACAGCCTAGGAAGAAGTGTTGTAGCATTTCTGAGCAAAAATCTGTATCCCAGCAAAGTATTCAGTGTTATGTTTAACACTACTGAACCGGAAAGTTAAGTTCCTGACACAGACGCAACCAGGTCACTAAGAGGCTCCAAAATCAATAGGTTAAGCCCTGCTGCTCTGTTAAGATCTGAAAGGCAAGTCACAGTCCTGGATGTGTGCCCTTGCTGAGGGGTGACTAAAAAGGCAGGCAGCAGTGTCAAGGGATTTTTAGGTTGACTCATGTGCACTCCCACATTGCAAGGATGCGCTTCAGCAGCAGGACTCAAGTCTCCTCTTCCTTCTGTGTCTGCCTAAGCCATCTCTGCTTAGGACAAGTGCAGTTGGTCATAGGACATGATCATCAGGATGGTAGAGTTCACTCATCAGGCGGTAGACATAGGAAGGTGCATTCCCACCGATGTTGGAAATAAATAGGGTAATGAGCTCTGGGGGCACGTAGTCAAACACAGGGCAATGCACGCTGACCTTCTCCAGAATGTCCCCTAAAAGGCAAGGACAACGTGCTAAAGGTAAAATTGAGGCTCCCTCTCTCATAATTAAGTAGCATAGAGATTCCAGGATAGAGAATGCAGGCATATTAGCTCCCCAAGGATGGGAAGCTATGGAAAAATGCAAACCAGAAGAGATGACTTCAGATCATGACACTCCCTGCTTACAACTCCCCCATGCCTCTGCACAGCTCTAAGAATAAAATTCAAACTCAGGATTGAAGTTTAAGGTCTGGGCCCTCCCTACCACACCACACGAATTATAATTTGGACCACTCTCCCCCTTACTCATTACTGTCTAGCCATGTATGGCCATCTTTTTCTAACAGGCCAAGCCCCTGCACCAGCACATGGAAAACTTTCCCTGATCTTCACATAGTAGACTCTGTTCATTCAGGATTCAGCTGAAATGTCATGTCATTAAGACTCTTCCTCAATGTCAGTTAGGCCCCTAGCCACTTTCTATCACACCACCTTTGCTTGATTTCTTCCTCATGACTTGATACTTTCTCATCTGTCTTCCACAATAGAATGTAAGTTCTGTGGGAAAAGGGTTTTATCTCTTTCATTCATTGTTATATACTCAGTACCTAGAAGAGTGCTGGATACATTGTGGGTGCTCGATAACTATTTCTTGAAGAATAAATGTTTATATAAAGGGATGAAGTCATTCAACTTCCAAGAACTAGTACCCCAACTACTATGCCTTACTCTCAGCGGGTGTGTAAGGCCACCTCAGCTAAGGCTGCAGGCGTAATGAGCTGAGCTGCAGCCTTTAGAAGAAGCCAGAGAAAAGAACCCCAACACATGAGACTATCCAGGCTACAGGTGGGTTTTCTAAGTAGGAACATTTCACAGCCTGCTTCCTTTGGCAGTCAGTCCACCAAAACAACTTCCAATAGCAACTGAAAACAGGTTCATTTTCCCAATTGGTTGTTGTCTATATCTTAAACAACATGCAAAGCCAAACACAGACAATGCTAGATGATCCAACCCACCATAGCCCCAACAAATCTAAAACATATTTGTCTCAACAAATTAACATGGACTTGATTAGGTCCTCAAGCACTTTGAGTTGCTAAAGAAAACAGTCCCCACAAGAAGTGTGATAAAAAACACAACCTGACAGCATTCAGGTCTAATGACCACCAAAACAACAAAAAGACCACAACACACACACACAAACCCCGAACACACATAACACACACACACGCAAGCACACATGCACACAGAGCTTCTGTACCTTCTGTGAAAGGCAGGACTTCTTCAGGAGCCACAAACTTATGAAATGAGTCTTCTTCATTGGGGAACTAGAAAGGAAAAAATTTTTAAAAACTAGAGACCCAGCAATTCTACTCCTAGATATGTACCTGGAGAAATGAAAACATGTGTCCACATAGAAAACTTATACAGATGCTTATAGCAGCATTAGTCACAAAAGCCAAAAGGTGGAACCAACGCAAATGCCCATCAGCAGATAAATGGATTAATAAATTGTGGTATGTTCATATAATGGAATATTCAGCCTCGAAAGGAAATTCTGACGTATCACAACACGGATGAATTTTGAAAACATTGTGTTAAGTGACAAAAGTCAGGCACAACATGTCACATATGATTTCTTTTATACAAAATGGGCAAATCCATAAGAGACAGGAGCAGATTAGAGGAGATGGGGAATAGGAGAAATAGGGAGAGATTACTTAATGGGTACAGGGTGTTTTTCTAGAATGGAGAAAAAGTTTTGAAACTAGAGAGTGGTGGTTGTACAATGCTATGAATGTACTAGATACCACTAAATTGTATACTTTAAATGGTTAATTGTATGTTATGTGAATTTCACCTCAATTTAAAAAATAGAGACCTAAAATAGGTTGATGTTTTCAAAGCAAACAGCTTCTATCACTGATAAAATGGCCCTTCACTTAGTCCCAGCTTGTATTCAGGTTACAAAGGACAGGCCCTGGAACAATAAACAGATTGTATGATCCTAGTTTCAACCTGCTTGGCATTTTCAGAAATGGTTAGGCGACAGGGATGGTGGCAGTCATAAGCAAAGGGCCTTTTCCAACTACATATTGTCCTTACAATCTTGAGGGTATAATCCATTGAGTAAATGCAGATCAATGGAGGCCCGGGAGTGAGTTAGTTGAAGTCCCAGAGTTCAAGCCTACCCTTTGGCTTCCTTCTTTCTGCTGGCTTCTAGCTTGAGACAGACAGACATACCTGTGGTGAAAGTTTGAACATAGGTGCACAGACGATGAGTGGGGTGGAATGGTGTTTTGCTGCCAGTGCCAGAGTGTGAGTTCCTGTCACAGCTCTCAGGGCCCCATTGGCCAGGATGGTCTTCGTGCCAATGATAACCTTTGGAACAAGAAGAAAAGTGTGAGCCATCCTAGTGTGGAGCCTTAAAAGGGCCACTGGCCACAAAAAGCTGAATGCTCAGGCCTCAGAACTGGTATCGTGAGGGACCACAGACTGGTAGAGGGGAAGGGATCCCTGGCTCAGTACAAGT
Source organism: Plecturocebus donacophilus (assembly GCA_004027715.1). Classification (NCBI taxonomy): domain Eukaryota; kingdom Metazoa; phylum Chordata; class Mammalia; order Primates; family Pitheciidae; genus Plecturocebus; species Plecturocebus donacophilus. The sequence goes on along the minus strand of PVKP010018322.1, from coordinate 16,479 downwards.
TCTAGCTTAAAAGTGGGTTTCCAAGGAAAGAGTGAATGTAAAATGGAACAAGAAACTGCAAAACCTACTGTTCTTAGTCCCATATTTTCTGGAAATTGAGATGCCACACCTTCTGAGAAGCCAGGAACCTTTTCATTCACTATCTACAGCTGCCAAGCTCTTTGAGCATAAGGCAGGAGCCCTATAGCCAATCACTAGCAACTGACACTCTTGCCTTAGTGCTATTTAATACTTCATTCTTTTCAGTGCTTCAACCAAATTTAGAGGCTACTCCAAGAGAGGAACAATGATGCATAAAAAGGGAAAAGAAATTCAGTTTAAAAAGGCCCAAGTATGTACTTTGAAAGGTGCTAGAATTTTTCTCTCACCATGGATATTACAGAACGAGATAAAAATATTTTAGAAACATAATCTTCATGAATTCAACATAACTCCAAATATACTCACCTTGTTGACTCTTGACATAACAGCAAAAATGGCAGCATCAGTCATGACAGTTGTCTCAATACCTGCTTTGGACAAATTGACAGCCATTTCATGACCCTGCAATGGAAGAGAAAGGCCGATTCTAAGAGAAAGAGTGAGAAATAAGGAAAAGTGCTCTCAAATGTAACTGGGTCTGGGGAATTGTGTGTATGGGCATATCCAGCACTTAATATCCAACAGATAACTCGTTTTTTGGACTACCATAGCTCTGGTAAACTGTAGGGAAGCCCAGGGGAAGCTAATAAATGTCTGTAATACTCCACAGCAGCACTAGAGCGGCCACAAAACCTAGAATTACAAGGTGCTTGTATAATAGAATCAAGATTGCTGACAAGATAGCTCCTGGCTCATTATTTTACAACGTCCTGCATCCTTAAATATTTCCTTTTTCAGACCTATTATTTACTTAAGATTGAGTGAGGTCACACCAAGCATCAGTCATCCCAAGATAATTTACCCTGTTTTGATTCCTAAAAGAACCAACTTATCTTTCCTTGGACTCAGCAGTTCACCTACCTTTTTTTTTTTTTTTTTTTTTGAGACGGAGTCTAGCTCTGTTGCCCAGGCTGGAGTGCAGCGGCATGATCTTGGCTCATTGCAACCTCTGCCTTCCAGGTTCAAACAATTCTCCTGCCTCAACCTTCCGAGTAGCTGGGATTATAGGCATGTGCCAGCACGCCTGGCTAATTTTTTTTTTTTTGAAACGGAGTCTCGCTCTGTCTCCAGGCTGGAGTGCAGTGGCACAATCTCGGCTCACTGCAACCTCCGCCTCCTGGGTTCAAGGGATTCTCCTGCCTTAGCTTCCTGAGTAGCTGGGACTACAGGTGCGCACCACCAAATGCAGCTAATTTTTGTATTTTTAGTAGAGATCAGATTTCACCATGTTGGCCAGGATGGTCTCAATCTCTTGTGACCTTGTGATCCGCCTGCCTTGGCCTCCCAAAGTGCTGGGATTACGGGTGTCAGCAACCGCGCCTGGCCTAATTTTTGTATTTTTAGTAGAGATGGGGTTTCATCATGTTGGCCAGATTGGTCTCAAACTCCTGACCTCAGGTAATCCGCCAGCCTCAGCCTCTCAAAGTGCTGGGATTACAGGTATGAGCCACTGTGGCCAGCCCCAACTTTCTTAAACTACTGTTTAAGAATGTTTACAGGATGAACAACTTGAAACTTCCCTTAACGTTTTACTTTATCTTCTCAATGTCTCAAAGTCTTGCTTATCAGTTCAAGGTTGGAATGGCCCTACCCATCCCTTGTTTATTTCTTCTTCGTTTTTCATTTTTCTTAGCAACTCCAGCAGTCTTCTTACCTGGCAGAAAGGAGCACACTCTGCTACAATGACATGGAATTTCCTCTTTCGGGCAGCCTCTTTGAGGAAGGCCTCTACAGTTCGGGAGAAGCCAATGGTCATGATCACCTCATTGGAGTGAATGTGCTCCAGAGCCTGGGCTGCAATGTTCTCCGTTGTCCCTTCTGTAAGAACAGTTTTACAAGGAAAATATGAAACTGCTCTGCTATATCACAAACACATGACGAGTGTACAGAAAAAGATGTCTGCCCTTCACATGCACTGCCCATCTAGCAGACCCTGGTACCACAGGGTTAATGTGCCTAAAGTGAAATGTCACAATGTTGCCCAGGCTGGTGTTGAACTCCTGGTCTCAAGCAATCCACTCACTTTGGCCTCCCAAAGTTCTGGGATTACAGGTGTGAGCCACTGTGACCAGCTATGTCACAATTTCTTTTTCTTTTTCTTTTTTTTTGAGACAAAGGCTCACTCTGTTGCCCAGGCTGGAGTGCAGTGGCATGATCTCAGCTCACCGTAACCTCCACCTCCCAGGTCCAAGCGATTCTCGTGCCTCAGCCTCCCGAGTAGCTAGGATTACAGGCATGCACCATCACACCCAGCTAATTTTTGTATTTTTAATAGAGGCAGGGTTTCACCATGTTGGAACTCCTGACCTCAAGTGATCCTCCTGCCTCCGCCACCGAAAGTGCTGAGATTACAGGCGAGAGCCACTGGGCCCGGCCCACAATTTCTTAGAAGCGCTACTCCTCAGGGATTTTCTGCCTGCCCTCTTCCAGAAGTACCCCTACCTATCAACCACCTCTCTGTCCCTACACAGCTCATTACAAGTGATTCTGAACACAATGAATTCAGCCAAGGAATGGCAATCTGGGAAATCTTAAAATGCTGAGAATCGGGTAAACAGAGCTTCTGCCTAAAAGAACTCCTCCAAAAGGTGGCCACAACACTTCCACATGAGAGAATGGCCAGAGAAGAAAAATGGGGGAGGAATTTGGAAGCAGCTTCTTCATACTCTGATTATAAAAATGAGAATCTGCAGGTCACTTGGGCCGCAATGACGAGGGAGATGGAGGTGGTATATTGTAGTGTGTATAAAAATTCAGAGATAATGAAGGAGGTCTATCGACCTTGGTTCTCTAGGGAGTTCATTTTCTTTACAATGAACATAAATCTCTGTCATAATAGAGTCTCTGCCACTTCACATATTTGCAGTCTATCAAGAGTTGGTCTGTAAGGAAAAGTAGAGAGGGTTACTTTCGTCCTATCACTTGTTCCCACATTTCCTAAACAGGAAGGAGGACAAACTTCTGAGAACCAGAAGACTGATAATCTCTCATCTCTGCTAATAAACAACCTTCAGGGGCTTCTGTTCCCTTATTTGCCTGTGACCAGTCCCATCTTCGCAGCGGTCAGACCTCTTACCCAGCTCCACTAGCAGCTCATTAATTGCCTCAATGATGTTTGACTGGAGTTGGGCATAATGGAAGCTGAAATCCTCGTTCAGGCCTCCGGAGGTCAACAGTTTGTGTAGGGACTCCTGCTGATCACTCTCATCGCTGCGTCCATGGAGTCTATGGAGGCAACAAGACCCAAAGAAAGAGGTGGGGAGGAGGAGTGGTCAGGCAGGTAACAAGGGCTGCTCAGCTCCAATAAAGTCCCCGAGCAGGGAGAGGGGCCTGTGCAAAGCGTCACTGGATCCAACCCGGGGCCCAGGACGTAAGCCTAACCTGCCATACTCCTCCCGGATAATCTTGAGCACTCTCCGCACCATGTTGCCCACGGTGGTCTCGGAGGGCTGAGCGGCCGTCATCCTCCTGCCCTCTCTGCGGATCAGCTCCATCAGCTCCCCTACAGTCCAAAAGAGAGAGGATAAGAGCAGCCAACGCGAAGTGAGGCCTCGGAAACTTTCAGCCTTGGGATCGGGAAGACAGGTGCCGGGTTCGCCGGCGGAGGCAGGCCGGCCTCACCCGCGTTGCTCCAGCGGTGGTCCGTGATGATCTGGCGCAACAGCCCCAGGGTATCCCGAGCCATTTCCTCGGAGCTGCGGGGCCCACCACCCCGCTTCAGGGTCTCCACGAAGCTCTCGATCCTCTCTGACAACTCCGAGCCTTTCGCTGCGGCTCCAGGCATCTCTAAGGTAGCTGCCTTCAGCCTTCAGCGGCGGAATCCACACCTGCCAGACCACACAGTTTGCACTTCCGGGGCGGGCGAGGTCGGCTTCCGCTGTAAGGGGAGGAGGGGAAACCTAAAGTTTGAGAGGAGGCAGGCCACGCCTCTAGTTGCCACTCTCCCGCCCCCTTCCTCTGTCTGAGCCAATGAGAGACGTGGGGCTCGGGTCATTCAGTTCTAACCGGGCGTCCGCGCGCCTCTGGGGCTGGAGGACCGGAAGCGGCCTTTGTTGGCTCAGCCGAAGGTGAGCAAAAGTAACCCGTCTGGCCTGTAGAGGGTCGCTGGTCGGGAGCAACAAGTCTCTAGGCGCCCCGCGACCACGACTTAAGTCTACACTGAAGAAATTGCAGCACTCCTTCCTGGCTTCCCAGCTCGGGGACCGCCTGGTGCCCTGACACTGACGCTCTGAATGCGTGTCTGAGGTCGGTTGCCCCTGGGGCAGACGCCTCCCTTTTGTTCTGTTACATTACTTGGTACCGTTTGCGCTTGTGTCTAGTAAATTCACCTCTCTGAAAACAAGGACCATATCTTTTGTTGCTTTTGTATTCTCAAGGCCTAACACGTCTAATAGAAGACAGCGGAATTAGAGATGAGGAAGACTACCAACCATTAAGGAGATTCAAAGTGGGAGCCAGTGCAGAAGCAGAGATGACATCCTCCGATTTGGACAGAATTGTCTTCCTACAGAGAGGCCAGAGAGTATAACATAATACCAAGAGTTACCATTCACCTAAAGCTTACTGGATGTTGGGCACTGTGTGAATTGTCTCAGTTAAAAAGATCTGAAATAGGTCCTCTTATCCCCATTTTACAGATTGGAAAACAGACCCACAGAATTTAAGCAGGTAATAAAGGGATGAGTTCATACTTACATCCAGGACTATATGAACCCAAAGTCTGTGTGTAATAGAAATCTCTATTTCCTTAAGATAAGTTCTTCAAAGTGGAATCCTTAGGCAAGCACATTTTAAAGACTTTTGTTAAAATTGACAAATTGCCCTCCAAAAAGATTATGTCAATACCAAAGTTAGCGCAAGGCAGTACAAAGAAAAGGAAATTACAGATCAATATCTGTCATGAACATAAAGGCAAAAATTTGCAACAAATTACTAGCACATCAAATCCTGCAATACATAAAAAAAAATAATATGTAATTATAAAGTAAAACTTAAACCTTGAATGCAAAGCTGGTTAAACACTTAAACAATATAATATACCACATTAACAATCTAAGAAGTAAAACCACATGATCGTGTCAATTGATGCAGGAAGAGCATTTGACGAAACTGAATATTCATGATAAAAACTCTCAGAAAACTAGAACAAAAAAGCAACTTCTTGAACTTGATAAAGGGTATCTACAAAATCCTACACCTAAAAATACTTCATAGTAAAAGATTGCTTTCTCCCTAAGATCAGCACAAGCGAAGATGTCTACTTTCACCACTCCTATTTAACATCATATGTGAAGTCCTAACCCTTGCAATCAGGCAAGAAAAAGAAAAAGCATACAGAATGGAAAGAAAGAAATTGTCCCTGTTCACAGAAGACATGATAGTCTACACAGAAAATCCCAGCGTCAACAGCAACAAAAAACCACCTGGAACTAATAAGTTTAGCAGGGATACAAAAATTATATTTCTGTGTACTAGCAATGAACATAAGAAATTGAAGTTGAAAATTGTGTGTTAGTTTTTATTTATTTGTTTATTTTGAGACAGGGTCTCACTCTGTTGTCCAGGCTGGAGTGCAGTGGTATACTCACTGCTTACCGCAGCCTCAACCTCCCCAGGCTCAAGTAATCCTCTCACCTCAGCCTCTTGAGTAGCTGGAACTACAGGCACACACCACCATGCCTGGCTAATTGTGTGTTAATTTTTAAAAGTCTTTAAAATTGTATCAATTTACATGCTGGTTAGCATTAACCATATTATAGCCAATTTTGTATATTGTCATTTTAAAAAATATATATCAAGTCATTAAAAAAAGTAAGGTATATAGGCCAGGCATAGTGGCTCACGCCTGTAATCCTGGCACTTTGGGAGGCCGAGGGGCAGATCACCTGAAGGTCAAGAGTTTGAGACCAGCCTGGCCAACATGGCAGAACCCTGTGTCTACTAATACAAAAATTAGCTGGGCGTGATGGCACATGTCTACAGTCCCAGCTACTTGAGAGGCCAACACAGGAGAATCGCCTGAACCTGGGAGGTGGAGGTTGCAGTGAGCTGAGATCACACCACTGCACTCTAGCCTAGGTGACAGAGCAAGACTTTGTCTAAAAAAAAAAAAAGGTGTATGTTATTTTATATATACTAAAGAATTTATGTGTGTATGCAAGTTATAAAGCATAATGACAAAATCAACAGGTTGAGGAATGTGAACCAGTTCCTCACTTTGAAACTAAAATATTCAAATTAGTAGAGATAGAAAGCAGAGTTGTATTGATCAGACACAGTAGCTCACACCTGAATCCCAGCACTTTGGGAGGCCAATGTGGGAGGATGGCTTGGGCCCAAGAGTTGTGAGACCAGCCCTGACAACATCGAGACCCCATCTGTACAAAAAATTTAAAAATTAATTGGATGTGGTGATGCATTCATGTACTCCCAAGTAGTTTGGGAGGCTGATGGGGGAGAATCTCTTGAGCCTGGGAGGTCGAGGCTATAGTGAGCTATGTATGATCCTGCAGTGAGCTATGATCCTGCCATTGCACCCCAGCCTGGGCTCCGGGCAAGACCCTGTCTCGAAAAAGAAAAGAAAGTAGAACTGTGGTTGCCAGGGTCTGAGGGGAGGGAGAGAGTTACTGTTTAATGGCTACAGAGTTTTAGTTTTGCAAGTTGAAAAGAGTTCTAGAGCTAGATGGTGGATAATGGTTATGCATTTATATTGCACAACAATGTGAATGTACTTCATGCCAGTTTTCACTAAACTGTACACTTAAAAAGAGTTAAGGCCAGGTGTGGTGGCTTACGCTTGTAATCTTAGCACTTTGGGAGGCCAAGGTGGGTGGGTCACAAGGCCAGGATTTTGAGACCAGCCTGGCCAGCATGGTGAAACCCGTCTCTACTAAAAATACAAAAATTAGACGGGCATGGTGGCACATGCCTGTAGTCCCAGCTACTCAGGAGGCTGAGGCAGGAGAATCGCTTGAACCCAGGAGGCAGAGGTTGCAGTGAGCCGAGATTGCGCAACTACACTCCAGCCTGGGCAACACGGTGAGACTCTGTCTGAAAAAAAAAAAAACGGTAAAGATGATAAAATTTATGTTTAGTGTTATTTTACAATTAAGGAAATATGTGATATATTTCACTTTTTTATTCTTAATATGACATTCATAAAATTTACCCATGTTATATGTACCTGTAATTCTCTTATTTGGACTGGTGAACTTGTACTGGTGAGAACTTGTAGTTCTCATATTTGCACTAATATTTCATGTGACTATAGCATAATTTATGCATTTCTTTTTTTCAACAGACATTTGGATTGTTTCCAGTCTTTTTAGAGGGAGTGGGTGAATATAAACTATAAATAGTCCTGTGTATGTCTTGGCACTTATATAAGTGGAATAGCTGGATCATAGACTATATGAATGTTCAACTTTACAAATAGATCTAGTTGTACAAAGTGGTTCAATTAATTTATGCTCCCTCCAGCAATATTTAAAGAGTTTAAGCTGATCTACATCCTTACAGACATGTGATATTATCAAATATCTTATTATTTGGGAATCAGCTAGGTATAAAAGGATATTTTATTATGGTCTTAATTTGCATTTTCCTAATTACTGTTTATTTTTGTCATGTGTCTATTAGCCATGAGTTTTTTGTGAATTGTCTGTTTGTGCCTTTTACCTACTGTTTTTGACTTAAAAAATATTTCCAAATAGATTTGTAGGAGTTCTTTATATATTCTTAATACAATCTTTTTTCAATTATTTATTGTATAAATAAGTATCTTCTCCCAATTATGGCTTGTCTTCTTTACTTTGAGATGTCTTTGAACAGAGTTCTTGATTTTAATGTGTTCAAAAGGTATCAGCCTTGTCTTTTATACTTAATGCCTTTTCTGTCTTATTTCAGAAATTCAACCAAGCACAGTGGATTTGCCAGATGTTGAGATTACATACCTATAATCCCAACAATTTGGGAGGCCAAGGTAGGAGGATCACTTGAAGTGAGGAGTTCTAGACTAGTCTGGGAAAAATAGCAAGACCCTATTTCTACAAGAAATTTTAAAAATTAGCCAAGTGTGGTGGCATGTGCCTGTAGTGCCAGCTACTTGGGAGGCTGAGGTAAGAGATTTGCTTCAGCCTAGGAGTTTGAAGTTGCAGTGAGCTGTGATAGCACCACTACACTCCAGCCTAAGTGACAGAGTGAGACCTCAACTCAAAAACATTCGGGAAAAAAAAAAAATCCATCCAGGTACAGTAGCTCACACATGTAATCCCTGTACTTTGGGAGGCCAAGGCAGGAGGATCACTTGAGCACTGAAGCTTGATACTAGCCTGGGTAACAGAGCAAGACCTTGTCTCTACAAAAAAATTTTTTTTTTAAATTAGATAGGAATGGTGGCTTACACCTGTCGTCCCAGCTACCTGGGAGGCTGAAATGGGAGGATCTCTTGAGCCTGGGAGGTCAAGGCTGCAGTGAGCCATGATCATACAACTGTACTCCAGCCTGGGCAGCAGAGTGAGTCCCTGTCTGAAAAAAAAAAAACAGAAGAAATTCTTCCCTAATCCACAATTATAAATATAATCTCCTATATTTTCTTTTGATTACTAAAAAATATATCTTTACATATAATTTGGAATTATATTTTATGTAGGGTGAGAAGCGTGAATATAATTTTATTTTTCCATTCTTTCTCCAGTGGTTTTTAATGTCACCACTTTCATATGTCAAGTTTCTATAATGTGTGAGTCTGTTTTGGGACTATTTGACTTCATCGCTGAATTTGCCTATTTCTGAATCAATATGATATTCTCTTAATTATTATCTTTTTTTTTTTTTAAAGGAGGCTCACTGAAGCCTCGACTTCCCAGGCTCAGGTGATTGATCCTCACACCTCAGCCTCCTGAGTAGTTGGGATTTACAGACACAAGCCTTTTGTATTTTTTGTAAAGATTAGGTTTTACCATGTTGCTCAGGCTGGTCTTGAACTTCTGGGCTCAAGTTATCCACCTGCCTTGGCCTCCCAAAGTGCAGGGATTACAGACATGAGCCACTGCACCCAGCAACTATTGTTTTGTTGAACAAAAGTTTTGGTCTCTGGTAAGAAATTTTTTCTTGCTTAATTCTTTTCTTTAAGAATTATTTAATTAGTTTTGGGCCTTTGCATTTTTATTATATATTTTACTTTATTTTGTATTATTTATTTATTTATTTATTGAGACAGAGTCTTTCTCACCAGGCTGGAGTGCAGTGGTGCGATCTTGGCTCGCTGCAACCTCCAGCTCCCTGGTTCAAGCAATTCTCCTGCCTCAGCCTCTGGAGTAGCTGGGATTACAGGAACGCACTATCATGCCCAGCTAATTTTTGTATTTTTAGTAGAGATGGGGTTTCACCATGTTGGTCAGGATGATCTCAATTCCCTGACCTCGTGATCCGGCCACCTTGGCCTCCCAAAGTGCTGGGATTACAGGTGTGAGCCACCATGCCTGGCTTATTTATTATTATTATTTATTTGAGTTGGAGTCTCACTGTGTCATCCAGGCTGGAGTGCAATGGGACAATCTCAGTGTGATCCACTCATCCCAGCCTCCCAAAGTGCTGGGACTACAGGCATGACCACAATGCCCAGCCAATATTTTATTTTATTTTCGAGTGACAGGGTCTCATTCTGTTGCTCAAGCTGGAATGCAATGGTGCAATCTTGGCTCACCGCAGCTTTGACCTCGTGGAATCAAGCAATCCTCCTGCCTCAGCCTCCCACATAGCTGGGACTCTAGGTGTGCCACCATACCCAGCTAATTTTTTTTATTTTTTGTAGAGACAGGGTTTCACTATGTTTCCCAGGCTGGTCTTGAACTCTGGCCTCAAGCGATCCTGCCTCAGCCTCCCAAAGTACTTGGATTACAGGCATGGCCACTGGCTCAGTCATTTCCATATATATTTTAAAAACAACATTGCTAAAAGATATTTAAATTAAAAACTTTATTGAGATTTTGGTTGGAATTGCTTTAACTCTACGTATCAATTTGAAGAGAATTAACAACTTTAAGATAATAAGATACTGAGTCTTTCCATGAACATGGTATATATTTCCATTTATTTAGGATTTTACCATATTTCAGTACAATTTTATAGTTTTCTCCATGTAGGCTTTGTACATCTCATGTAAGACCTATTACTAGCCACCTTCTATGTTTGTTGCTGTTGTAGATGATTATCGTTTTTTTGTTTTGTTTTGTTTTTGTTTTGTATTTTTAGTAGAGACAGGGTTTCACCATGTTAGCCAGGCTGGTCTCAATCTCCTGACCTCATGATCCACCCACCTCAGCCTCCCAAAGTGCTGGGATTACAGTTGTGAGCCACTGTGCCTGGAAATTATCATTCTTTTTCATCATTGCCAACTTGAAAGTGAAAATACAACTCCTTTTAATTTTCATTATATTCTTATTAGTCAAGATGAACATTTTTTATGTATTTATTGACCATTTACATTTCTTCTCTTATGAATTTCTGGTCATAAGGTTTGCCCCTTTTTCTAATGCAATGTATGGCAGGTATTTTGATCATCCACCTAATATTCATTTCTTTCTTTTTCCTTATTAACAAAACTGATTTTGTTTGGTTTCTGTCTATAAATAAAGTGACTGTAACTAATGGATAAATCCAAATTGGTCTAAACCAATCATGCTAATTCCATTCTCCTGTTTTTACAAATTGGTGTAGGGTAACCTATTTTCTAGCCAGAAGGATATGAAAGAGGTCTGTCTGGGATTTCCTGGAAAGGGTTCCCTGCTCTTAAGAAGGAAGTAGAGAAGATTACTTAGTCTCTTCTGTGGCTGGTCTTTTTGAATATGATGCCTGGACATACTGCAGCTATCTTGTGACCTGAGGTCTCAAGACTTGGGAATAAAGTTAACATGCTGAGGAAGGGAGAACAGAAAAACAGAAAGAAGCTGGGTGTGGTGGCTCACACATGTAATCTCAGCACTTTGGGAGGCTGAGATGGGAGGATTGCTTGAGGCTAGTAGTTTGAGACTAGCCTGGGCAACACAGTGAGACCCCCTTTCCCCCTTACAAAAAAAGGAAGAAAAGAAAAACAGAAAGGACCTAGGCTCTTGACAATATCAACACTTAATGGGTATTTTATATATATTAACTCTTTTCATTCTTACAACAACCTTGAGATAGGTGCTATTAATGTAACCATTTTCAAAAGGGAAACGACGCAAAAATAGGGTAACTTGCTCAATATTACACACCTAGTAGGTGGAAGAACTGGAATGCAAACACAACAGTCTAGCTTCAGAGCCTGCACTGTTAGTCTATGGGCTGTGGTATCTATTAAAATTGTATAAAATCAACATATCCAGAAGTTACCCTGCCTTTAGATGTATATATAAAATGATACATTTCTCTATTGTTTATATAATTTTGAATGGAGTTCTCGATTACTTGCGTACCAAAGCAACTTGATGTTCGGTATTTATCTGTTTTTAGTTGATTTATAACGTCTATTTATATACTGTATTTTGGATACTAACCATTTGACTGCAATTCGTGTTGCAGTATTAGTATTTTTAGAAATTTTGTCCCAATTCTCATATATTCCTGTGAGAGTGCAAATTAAAGCACCTTTTAATAGCTGTTCTAGTTGGGGAAACAGTAAAAGATTTTAAAATGTTCATTTATACCCTTTGAGCCAGCATATCCATGTTTAGAATACATTCTAAGGAAATAATCAGAAATAGGCATACAGTTATCCACAATATTTTTCTTTTTCCTTTTCTTTTCTTTCTTTTTTTTTTTTTTTTTTTGAGACAGAGTCTCACTCTGTCGCCCAGGCTGGAGTGCAGTGACATGATCTTGGCTCACTGCAACCTCCACCTGCTGGGTTCAAGTAATTCTCCTGCCTCAGCCTCCTGACTAGCTGAGATTACAAGCCTGTGTCACCACACCTGACTAATTTTTGTATTTTTAGTAGTGATGGGGTTTCACCATGTTGGCCAGACTGGTCTCGAACTCCTGACCTCAAATGATCCACCTGCCTCAGCCTCCTAAAGTGCTGGGATTACAGACATGAGCCACTGCACCGACTCACAATAATATTTTTCACTTTATTATTTCTAACACAAAAATCAGAAACCTAAAAATTAAAAACTAGGAGATTCGTTTAGAGCATTATAGTACAAAAAGTACTTTAAACCTGACTGTTACCATGCTTGCGATCTATATTACCTTGATATAAAGTAATCTGATTAAAATTTGAAGCTGAAATGATACTAGCTTTATTCTCCTCTTGTGTGTTAAACTTGGAAGATAAACTACTTTTTTTTTTTTTTGAGACGGAGTCTCACTCTGTTGCCCAGGCTGGAATGCAGTGGCATGATCTTGGCTCACGGCAACCTCTGCCTCCTGGGTTCAAGCAATTCTCCTTCCTCAGCCTCCTGAGTAGCTGGGATTACAGACATGTGCCACCACGCCCAGCTTTTTTTTTTTTTTTTTTTTTTTTTTGTATTTTTAGTGTAGATGGGGTTTCACCATGTTGGCCAGGCTGGTCTCGGTCGTCTGACTGCGTAATCCACCCACCTTGGCCTCCCAAAGTGCTGGGATTACAGGTGTGAGCCACCGCGCCCAGCTGAGCTACTTTCTATTGAAGGTAATTCTTGTTTTTGAGACTGGAAAGCTAAAAGGTACCTCAGGTGCTTTGTAGTTTCCATGTGTCTTTGTGATTTTCAAAACTGAAATGGAAATTATGATTGTGTATTTTTTATCATTATTTTCAACATAAGCAAACAAAAGAATGTTATAGTACAGTCATACAATGGAATATCGGTTTTGGGTATTTTGATACAGTAAATGCTTTGGAATAAGAAGAGTTGATAACCTATTGTCAGGTTTAAAAGGCGGTTTGCACACAATCACTCGAAAATCATTGGGCAGTTCCTTTCAAAACTAAAAATGAATTTGTAATACAAACCAGCAATTGCATTTTTGGTCATTTATCCCAGAGAAATGAAGAACATCCACATAGGAACTTGTACATGAATGTTCATGGCAGCTTTATTCATAATAGCCAAAAACTGGAAACTACCCAATGTCTTCCAGCCGGTGAATGTTTTACACAAACTGTGTCCATCCATACCATGGAATACAGCTTGGCAATAGAAAGGGATGAAATATTGATACATGCAACAACTTAGACTAACCTCAAGGAAATTGTGCTGAGTGAAAAAACCCATCTCAAAAGTATAGGCCGGGTGTGGTGGCTCGCACTTGTAATCACAGCACTTTGGGATGTTCAGGCAGGCGGATCACTTGAGCCCAGGAGTTCAAGACCAACCTGGACAATGTGATGAAACCTGGTTTCTACTAAAAATACACATACAAAAAAATTAGCCAGGTGTGGTGGCATGTGCCTGTAATCCCCACTATTCAGGAGAGTGACGCACTAGATCACTTGAACCCGGGAGGCAGAAGTTACAGTGAGCTGAGATTGTACCATTGCACTCCAGCCTGGGCAGCAAACTGAGACCCTGTCTCAGAAAAAAAAAAAAGTATACATACTGCATAACTTATGTAATAATCATGAAATAACATAATTATAGAAATACAGAATAGATTAGTGATTTCCAGGAGTTACAGATGGGTGGGGTATGTGTCTACAAAGGCGTAACACTATGAGTCTTGTGATATTCATAGTTCAGTTGAGTTTCTTGATTGTAGTGGTGGTTATGCAATACCTGTGATAAAACCGTGCATACACACACATGGAATGCACGTATGACTGGTAAAATCTGAATAAACTCTATGGATTGTACCAATGTCATTTTCTTGGTTTTGACATTATATCATGGTTGTATAAAATGTTAGCATCGGAGTAGTCTGGGGGAAGGATCAAGAGTGAGAAGGGTGTACATTTCTTTGCAACCTCCTGTGAATCTATAATTATTTCAAAATAAATAAACAAAAAAAAATTAAAAACCAGGATTCATGAAATAAAAGCATCTATTTAAAATAAAATTATAAAATTATAAAGCATTACATTTGGGAACTGGTCATTTTTTTTAAGAGACAGGGTTACTCTGTCCCACAGGCTGGAGTGCAGGAGTCCAGTCATAGCTTACTGTAGCCTCAAACTGATCCTCCCACCTCAGCCTCCCAAGTAGTGAGGAGTACAGCTACAGGTGTGGGCCACCACTTCTGGCTAATTTTTTTTTTTTTTTTTTTTTTACAGATAGGATCTTGCTATGTTGCCCAGACTAATCTTGATCTCCTGGGCTCAAGTGATCCTCCCATCTTAGCCTCCCAAAGCACTGGGATTATAAGCATGAGCCACCGTGCCAAGCAAATTTTTAAATAACTCTAGCTGTAATTGTTAAATGACACAATGCTAAAATAGATAATGAAAAAGGCTGTTTAAAGTCTAAGTTTTCTAAAGCAGGATATAAAAATAGTATATCAATTTCATTCTAAAAATATATGTTATTTGTATATATTATTATATATATAAATATACACACTACACATATTCTTATACATACATATATACGTATATGGGTGTGTGTGTGTGTGAAGTGTGTATAATGACATATACCATGACATTAACAGTGACTCTGGATAGTACGATTACAGGTTTATCAGAGACAATTGCTCCCAAAGCTACTCTCCCCTCCTACAGTAATAGAGTTTTTGCTGGGCAAATAGCCACTCAGAATAAAGACTACATTTCCCAGTCTCCTTCACAGGTAGATGTGGCCACGTGACTGTGTTCTTACCACTGGGAAGGTATGGAAGTTTTAATATTTTGTTGCTGCTTCTGAGAACCTTCCCTAGGAGATAGCTGGGATGGGTCCTTGGCCTCTTCATCCCTTTCTCTTTCTTGCTGCATTTCTGCTCTGCCAGCTTAGATGATGAGGATACAGTTCATACTGTAGGGATGACAGAGGAGTGAGCTAGAAGGAGCCTGGACACTTTAGGTCTCTGTGGAGTGGAGCTCTCATACCAGCCTGGGATATTTACATTTGGGCTTCATACAGCTGAGAGCTAAATAAACTTCAGTCTTGTTTAACTTCCACAGTTATCTTGGAGTTTCCATCACTTGCAGTCACATCCATTTCTAATAAAATGCAAGAATGATTTTTATTTTTATTTGTGTACTGTTCTGTATTTTCCAAAATTTCTACCATCAACATATGCCATTCATAATGAGAAAAGTCATTTGTAAGAAACAAAAGAAATCCATCAGTCCCTTTCTTTCAGCCAGAAATATGATTATGTTGATCAAATCTTCCAGATTTTCCAGAAATGTCCTAATTCCAAACATGATGGCTGATTGTCTGCATAATTATCAAATAACAGTTTCCTGGACTTAATTTGGAGAATACGGTGATTATGATGATAATTCTCAACCAGAGCGAGGGAGGCTTACTAAAATGTTTGTGCCTTTATCCTCCTGTTCTAAAGAATCTCCTTTAGGCCATAGGATCACTTCCTTTTCCTAAAGGGCTTTGACTCAGCACTTGGGCATGTGAATGCACTACTGTTTTTATCCTTCTCTGATTGTTTTGGTGGATAAGTCATGTCTCTATGCAACCTGAGAACAAGTGCTATTGTAGTAGACACCTGTTGTTTTTGTCTACCCTGCGCAAGCTTTCCGTTGGGAACTGACCTTCCTCAGCTCATGTGATTTGGGTGGAACTGTCAATCCTAGCACCTCCTCATGCCCCAAGTGGCCTCTAACCACAGGCCTAGCCCACCACACCTGGGTCTGGTCCATCATCCTACTTCCACGCTGATTGGTCACGCAAAGCCAGTCAGTCCTTGCCTGTGATTCACTGTATGGACCTGGGAAGAAAGCAGGTTTCTGTCCTCATCTGCTGTAAAGAGGTTGGCTTTGGACTAGCAATGGCTACCTTTCCTGTCTCATGGAGTGAGCTTGTCTAGTGTAGGAGAAAGTCAGCCAACTGCTCCAGGAGAAGCAAGTACAGCCCAGTCCTAGACAGAGGGGGAAAGAACAAATGAGCTGATGATTTGAGATGAGCTGATGTGGGCCCTTAGATCTAGCCATGCCTGAAGGTAGAGCCTTTGGCTTAACTTTTTGAGTTGCTAGAGCCTTGACTAAGCTTCTTGTGTCCTCCCATGAGGCCAAGACTATTTTCAGTCAAGGGAGGAGTTCATTATTTGATTATTTCTGCTAAACAAGAAGCTAATCTTGCTCTAAATACAGATTTATATTTTGTAGCATCTGGCTCTGCTCTTGAGCTTCCCTGACACTTGATCATGGTCAATTGCTAGGAATTGTTTGTGTTTTTTTCTGTGTTTTTTTTTTTTTTTTTTTTTTTT
>PVKP010018321.1:32499-44558 GCA_004027715.1 Plecturocebus donacophilus | reverse complement strand
ATTATGGTGATGCTCTTTACCTTTTAGTATATTATTGGAATGGCTGATACTGGTTGTTCCTTTCTATATGTAGTGCTTCTTTCAGAAGCTCTTGTAAAGCACGCCTTGTGGTGATGAAATCTCTGAGTAATTGCTTGTTCGCAAAAAAATTTATTTTTCCTTCACTTATGAAGCTTAGTTTGGCTGGATATGAAATTCTGGGTTGAAAGTTATTTTCTTTAAGGATGTTGAATGTTGGCCCCCACTCTCTTCTGGCTTGTAGGGTTTCTGCTGAGAGATCTGCTGTGAGTCTGATGGGCTTTCCTTTGTGGGTAACCCGACCTTTCTCTCTGGTTGCCCTTAGCATTTTCTCCTTCATTTCAACCATGGTGAATCTGACGATTATGTGCCTTGGGGTTGCTCTTCTTGAGGAATATCTTTGTGGTGTTCTCTGTATTTCCTGGACTTGAATATTAGCCTGCCTTGCTAGGTTGGGGAAGTTTTCCTGGATAATATCCTGAAGACTATTTTCCAGCTTGGATTCATTCTCTTTGTCACATTCAGGTACACCTATCAAACGTAGGTTAGGTCTTTTCACATAGTCCCATATTTCTTGGAGACTTTGTTCATTCCTTTTTACCCTTTTTTCTGTCATCTTGCCTTCTCGTTTTATTTCATTGAGTTGATCTTTGACCTCTGATATCCTTTCTTCTGCTTGGTCAATTCAGCTGTTGAAATTTGTTCATGCTTCGTGAAATTCTCATGTTGTGTTTTTCAGCTCCATCAATTGACTTATATTCCTCTCTAAGTTGTCCATTCTCATTAGCATTTTGTCAAATCTTTTTTCAAGTTTCTTAGTTTCTTTGCATTGAGTTAGAACATGTTCTTTTAGCTCACAGAAGTTTCTTATTTTCCACCTTCTGAAGCATGATTCTGTCAATTCATCACACTCATTCTCCATCAGGCCTTGTTCCCTTGCTAATGAGGAGCTGCAGTCCCCTGTAGGAGGAGAGGCATTCTGATTTCGAGTGTTCTGAGCCTTTCTGCACTGGTTTCTTCCCATCTTTGTGGATTTATCCACCTGTCGCCTTTGTAATTGCCAACTTTCAGATTGGGTCTCTGAGTGGACGTCCGGCTTGTTGGTGATGAAGTTTTTTCTGTTTCTTAGTTTTCCTTTGGTGGATGCCCCTTCCCCACAGAGCTGGGCCTTCCTGGGTTCAGCTGTGCTTGCTCTCAGTCCTCAGCACTTCCAATTGCTGTTTTTTTTTGTGGGGATGGGACCAGCCAAGCCCGACTAAAAGGGCATCCAGTCCTGTATACTCCACACTGAGAAGCGCTGCACTGGGGTGCAGGTAAAACAGCCCCGCTGGCCAAAAGAGTCGTGCTGGCAACCCGTGGGGCTCCTCCGCCAGGAATCTCCCAGTCTTTGGGCAACAAAAATTCGTCTGAAATTGCAGCATCCAGTTGCTCTCTGCACTTTCACTGAGACCTACGATCCTGAGCTGCTGCGAATCGACCATCTTGGATCTCTCCTTATCTGGTCTTCTTGTGCCCTCCCTGGATTTACATTAAAACTGGTAAAATGCCAAATAAATTATTATCTATAAATACAACCCAGGATTTGTAGAGAGACAGAACTGTCTTTGAGTTAGGAAAAAAATACCATAACTGCCTGTGTGGGTCTCAAGGACATTTCAAAGACCAAAGGCTTCAGAGCAAGGAAAGGAACTGATCTTTTGGGAAAGAGAAAGATAATTTTGTTTTCCTTAAGAGGGGAAAGGAAAAAGGAGGGGATGGGAAAATCCAGGCTGGTGAAGGAAGGACTCTGGGAAGGACATAAGGTGGAATGCTACACTTGGGGAGAGCTAAGAGAGGAACCCAGAGGACTACAGAAAAAAGGAATGTCTAATTTCAGTCTTAAAAGTGTTTACTGCATGATAAGCAAAGACTTCCTCACCCTTTTTCATTCTTCCGCTTCTTTAGCACTTAGAAAATTCTACCTTAGTCACGCCACATTCACAAATGTTTTGGGAGGGATGGATGTTGTTGATAATTGCTAATTGTGGATAGAAATTGGCAAGGGAGTTGGGTTTTGCGAGAGAGTAGCATGTGGAAGCAGGAGGTTAGGTGATAGGGGAGATCATAAGCTTGTGAATCCTTGCACATCTGTAGAAAACTCGAGAGAGCTCTCAATTCACATAGGCCATGGAGTTGAGGTCACTTATGTAATGTACAGTATTCAGAAAAGAAAAGGCCTCTCTGCTGACCTGTGGGTTGCTGGTTTATCATGAGTTATCACGATGGCTCAGAATATGAGACTTATTTCAGATAACCAAGTCTATAGCTAAGAAAAAATGAAACCACCTATTGATGGGGATGCTTAAAGATAACCAAGAAGTAGTTCAACTTGATTCTGAGAGTATACACTCTTCACACTTTGCTTATTAGTAGAGCAACCTGTTAAACATCCAGGTAAAACTAAAGTTTTCTGTCAGCACATGCTTTGTTTTGGAAAAATTATTTCATCTTTCTTTCTATATAAAAATATAAATCATTGGAAATATATGGCATATTTCTATATGATTATCTTAAAATGATAAGATGAAGCAATATTTATATGACTTCTGGGAAGAAAATAGTTTATTCACTGTACTGATGGAATAATGAAATGCAGAAAATCTAATAACTGATTAACATAGTGGTATTTTTAAAAGTAGTAAACTTCATAGCCTTTTCTTACACACTGTAACTACAAACTATCTTTTAGTATGGTAAGGTAGAGCACTGAGTTAAATTCCCATGATTTACTTAGCAGGACTACCACTGGGTATCTCTGGAAACTTTAGTAAGTCAATGCACTTCTCCAAGTCTTTGCCTTTTCATCTGAAATAACAAAAAGTTGAAGGTAATGATCTTTAATAACTCTCTAATTTGCTTTTTAGTGAATTGCAATGGAAAGGTCAGAAATACGTTGTGCACTTACATGCTGCTGTCTTAGTGACAGTCAGAAATTTCTATTTGCATCACAAATACATAGTAATTTGCAAGGAATTACTTATTAATCTATATAACTCTTAAGATTATAAAATAACAAAGTTGTAAGGGACCTCTGAGTACATTCCATCAAACATCTACTTTGGTACAATATTATCAGTATATCCCCAAAGTGATCTTTTATCAGGGACATCTCCCATGACAGAGAATTTACTGATAGGTGACATCTTTATGCCTGTTTGCTGCATTGGGTCCTATAATGGAGAATTTTATTTTGATATCAATTGTAGATGGTGATAATTGTTAGGTACTTGCTGTAAAGACAATGAAAGTTTCCTCTTTTTCTTTTTGTCCTCTGACTACAGATTGAAAAAGAAAAGGCCATTCACTCTTCTTACTCCAATTTGTCATCGACTCTGTTATTTCCTTTTATTTCTCTCTCTTCTCTCTCTCTCTCTTACTGTCTCTCTGACACACACACACACTCACAGCAGAAATTCCTCTCTGCAGTTAGATATAAAATATCGTATACCAGTAAATCGGTCAATAAGGACATCTAATGCTAATATGGACAAAGCTGTCTTCTATCCGTCTGTATGTAACAATGCATTGGCAGTCAGAGCTGGATTCACACTATTTTTTGTCACTTCTAATGCAGTGTTAGATGAGAAAACAGGTATAAGCACTTCAGTTTTAAGATGAAAAGAATCTTTGAAACATCATATGCATTTGTGTTAAGGAAGATTTGTAAATAGTATGCTCTTCTTATCTTTACAGAGATGGTACCATTTTGAAATGCCAAGCAACCCTTTTTGAGTACAGTTTTGCAGCCTTTACGCATGAAAATATTTCAGTAGCTGTAACCAAATAAAAGTCTTAAAGCTCCATACACTCTCTTTTTCTCTCTATCGCTATCAGAGACATGTTGAAAGTGGACTCACTGTTCAATATGAGAGAGGTGCTAAATGAGTGAAAGAACCAGTTATGGAGGAGAAGCAGTGGAGTCTGGGCAAGTTGCCTAAAGGGACACGTGAGTTAACCTTCATATTGAAATTGAAAATGTGAATACTTTTAATTTTTTTTTTCTGGATACCAACAGTAAAAATAGTCTTTGAACTTGTGTTACTGTTTTCTGGTTTTTTACCAAAGTAAAAAGAGGCAATGAGAGCGAGCTATAGAGTCAGAAAGCTCAACGCTTAAATCCAAGCCCTGATACGCAATTGTTATGTGATCTTCATGAACATACAAAATCAGTTTAACTTTGTTTTCTAATATATAAATAGATATTAACATGATAATAACTAGTGTATAATGGTATTCTGAGGATTAAACAAGAAAAGTTTCTGTAATTGATATGCACTTTTTATATAGACATTTCTCAGTAAATCATAGCTATTATTATTCAGATATATTGGATACACATATTGAACTTCATCATACATATTGAAAAATCATTATAAATAAAATCAAATCAAGAGACTGAACTCTTAACATTTGGATTTATAAAATTTGCTTTCTATTTTAAGTAACATAAATGAAAAATAGCCAAAATTACTCTGACACTATGTATCTTTGCAAGTATGCAGTTGAGGATGGTTGTTTATCAAATGTTGCAAAGTCAATAGAGTCTTAGATTTGGAAGTGAGGCCAAAGGACTTAGTCTAGTTTATTTAAGAGAATAAATTCTGACGTAGCTAAGGTGAGAACCACTTTGGTCATGCATGCTGGATATTTTCTATTTGCCCCTTCAAGTCTTCTCTCTGCCTTTTTTCATGGGACTTTCTATCCCAGTAGATCAACCTCAAATGTGTGTAATAGCTGGTTCCCTCGTCCAGTGACTTTGGCTTGAGCTCAAATACATAAAATTGGGATTTCAGTTATTGACCATCAGGATAGTGATCCCTGAGAGACAGAAAACAAACAAAATGAGGCCTGAAATTTCCCAGTTTCTTGCCAGAATAAAGTTTCCAGGTTGCAGTGAGGATACAAAAGATTTTCCTGTACTGAGAAAATGGTGGTGGAATCCAAGAAGGCTAGAGAAGAAAGCTGCATAGCAAGAGCTCATAAGTGGGTGTTGAACAACGAGAACACAAGGACACAGGGAGGGGAACGTCACACACCAGGGCCTGTCGGGGTGGGAGGATTGGGGAAGGATAGCATTTGGAGAAATACCTAATGTAAATGATGGGTTGATGGGTGCAGCAAACCTCCATGGCACGTGTATACCTATGTAACAAACCTGCACGTTCTGCACATGTACCCTAGAACTTAAAGTATAATAAATAAATTTTAAAAATAGAAATTAAAAAAAAATAAAGAGCTCTGGATATCTAGAGAGTTCCCCTAGAGTCTTTAGCTGAGACATCAGTGAATGTGTTGTAAGAAAACTACCAAAGACCAGGGGGAAAAAAATAACAGAAAAGTGTAGACAGAACAATCTTTAGAGCTAATACAGACCAGGAGTCCACCAGTTCTGTTTCCATGGAATTAAACAATCTCAGATGAAAAATATTTGAAAAAATAATAATAAAATATAACAATAAAATAATAAATTTTAAAAATACAGTATAATAATCATTTATATATCATTTATGTTGTATTCAATATTACAAGTAATCTAGAAATAATTTAAAGTACAGAGAGAATGTACATAGGTTATATGCAAATACTATACTATTTTATATAAGGAACTCGAGCATTCATAATTTTGGTATCCATAGGGGTCCTGGAACCAATCTTCTGCAGATACCAAAGGATGACTGTGTATTTCATATCTTCAAGAATGTAGAGAAGATGAAGCAGTTTACATAGAGATGTGGAATATACATTTATAAATATTTAACAAACTCTTATAGATGAAAAAATGTAATGTCTGAGAAGAAAACTGTACTGAATAGGATTAAATACAGATTAGATACAAAAGATGAAAACAGTAATGAACCTGAAGACGTAACAACAGAAAATATCCAAAATAAAACATGGAGAGAAAAAAGACTCAAAAAATAAAGTAATAGAGCATCTGTGAGCTATAGTACAACTTCAAATGGTTTCATATATTGTAATTTAAGTCACCAAAGTACAGGACAAAAAAATTTGAAGATATAATGGTAGAAGATTTTTCATATTTGATGGAAACTATAATCCCTCAAATCCAAAAGCATTAATAAACTCTAACTACAAGAAACATGAAGAAAATTATACCAAGGTACATCATAAGTTCTGAAAACTAGTAAAGAGAGTATTTTAAAAGTGCCTAGAAGAAGACCCACTATGTTCAAAAGAGTAATAATATTACATGATAAAGGAGGCTTTTTCCCAAAGTGAAAGAAACTGGTTTAACCATCAAAACTTGATCAGTGTAATTCATCTCATTAACAGTAGGCTAGAGAAAAATCATATGATCTCAAACACCAAAAAACATTTGACAAAATTCAGTTTGCATTCATGAGAAAAACACTTAAAAACTAGAAATGGAAGGGAAATTCCTCGAGCTGGTAAGGGCATCTACAAAAAACTTATAGCTAACAAATTTAATGCTGAAAGGTTGTTTCCTTTTAAAATTGTGAGAAAAGAAGAATGTTCATTTATACCATTTCTATTCAACATAGATTTAGAAATCTTAGTAACTGCAGTAAGACAAGTAAAGGAAATAAGTAATGTAATTATTAGAAAGTTAGAAGTAAAAACATTGTTATTGTACCGAAGTGTCTATATCTATAGAGATTCAACGGAATTAAAAATAAATAAATAAATAAGACTAAAATTAGTAAGCAAAATTAGCTACGTTGCTGGAGATAAGATCAATAGGCAAAAGTAATTTTTATTTTTATAAACTATCAGGAGATCAAGACCATCCTGGCCGATATATTGAAACCCCATCTCTACTAAAAACACAAAAAATTAGCAGGGCGTGGTGGTGCATGCCTGTGGTCCCAGCTAGGCAGGAGGCTGAGGCAGGAGAATTGCTTGAAACCAGAAAATGGAAGTCGCAGTGAGCCGGGATTGCACCACTGCACTCCAGCCTGGTAATAGAGCAAGACTCTATCTCAAAACAAACAAACAAACAAACAAAAAAAACTATCAGTAAATTTTTGAGAAATACGTTTTTAAAATACCATTTTAATAGAATAGGGAATCCAGGAAATATGTAGAAAATCTACACACATATATGGTAAGTTGAACTTTTCCAAAGTGTAAAGTTAATTCAATTGGGAAAGGAGTGTTTTGTTTTTGTTTTGCTTTAACAAATAGGGCTTAAACAATTGACTATTTCTATGAAAAACAAAATTAACATTAACTTCTACTTCACCCTACAAACATAAATTATTTTGAGCCGGGTCACATAACTAATGTAAAAACTGGAATAATAAAGCATCTACTAGAAATTCTAGGAGAATATCCTCACAACTTTGGGATAGGCAAAGATTTCTTAAATATTTGTTTTGAGATACCCCAGCTAAATTGGAGTCCAATACCAGAGCAGCTAGCAACCTTATCCTAGTTGGAAATGAAGGGAAGTTGGACATGGGTGTTTACAGTGTTCCTTCCTTTTTTTAACCTGGCAGGCTCTCTAATGCCTACTTGCCAAACCAATGACCACGGGGTTCTTCACACAGGAAACTCATTTACAATGGCAGATAACCCTTGTGGCTCTCATGCCCGCGTGTTCTGTTTAGGTCTGCCTAACCATCACTCTGGCAGTGGGACTAACTTTGTGTCCCCCCACCATCTCATCCACATGTCCTGAGGCAAGTTTGGACTCAGGTAGCCCCTGGTTCAAAAAATGGAAGGTACAAATTCATTACACCACTGGAATTTAGAAAACAAATTAAAATATTTTACTTTCAGATCCTGGGCAGGGAGGTTGCAATGAGTTAAGAGGGCAGTCCTCCATCCTCGGATCATGTGATACAGGAATAAGGAATCAGGCAGAGAGAGAAAGAGGAAACTAGCAATATGTATAAGGAAATGGCATGTGGAATGTGGTTACCTTAAGTTCACAGGCAAATGCCTGAATGGTCTATTTACGAAAAGCCACAGGAAAGCAGGAAACCTAGTCTGCTAAGTGGGGGAGATGCTCCTAAGCTGTTATCTCTGACCACCAGCTTGAGCCATTCAAGGGAGTGTTGCTCTACTTCTAATACCTGGGCAGTAAGCTTTAATGCATCATTCTCATTACAACATAACACAAGAATGATACATTATAAAAGAAAAAAGGTTCATAACGTTTAGTTTATTAAAACAATTTTGAACAACAAAAGTACCATCAAGAACATAGTCGATCTGGAGATAAGGAAAAATATTGGCAAAACACATATCAGAAAAATAGCTCATATTTAGAAAAATATAAAAAATTAGAAGTCAATAGTGAAAAGATATTCAACCTACTAAAAATGAACAAAGAAATTTAACAGTTATTTCACAAAAGAAATCATGTACTAGAGTGGCCAATAAGCACACCAAAAAAAGATGCTTTACAACATGAATATTCAGGAAAACACATGTCATAATAAAACATCACCTTACACTTAGTAGGATTACTAAGATTAAAACAAAATAAAAGTGAATGAGAATATAGATGGTGGCAAGTTTGTAGAGCAACTGGATCTCTCATTCTTTAGTGGTATGAATGCAAAGTGGTACAACTGCTTTAGAGAACTGATTGAAATTTTCTCATGACATTAAATACAAATAAACCCTATGATACAGCAATTCTACAACTAGATATTTACCCTAAAAAGTGAATATAAACATTTACACAATATACAATAATATTGATAGCAGGTTTAATCATAATACTTAAAACTAGAACCAACCAAAAGTCCATCAAGAGGTAAATGAATAAATAAATCGTGATACAGTCAGAAAATGAAATACTACTCAGAAATGCATTTGAAAGAACTACTGATAATTTCCTCAAAATTAAATCTTAAAAAGATTGTATTAAGTGAGTGAATCCAAACGCATACTATTTGATTCTATTTATATGAAAGCTAAGAATGGACATAACTAATTTATGTATTAGAACAGTGGTTACTCCCTTGAAGATAGTAAACTGTCTAGAAAGGCACACAAAGGAAGTTTTGGGGAATGCAATAATCTCTATTTCAGTTGGAGTAGGAGTTGCACAGTTTATAAAATTATCAAAACTCAAGAAACTGGACATTACATTTTGCAATCTATATTTTGCCTCAAAAATGACAAATTATTGAATATAGGTAAGTTTGAGAAAAAGCAAGATGATACTAGAAATCAGAGAGACAGAAGAAATGTGAGGACATAGAATCATGGACAAGATGAAATGTTTGTTTCAGAGAAAAGAAACACAGAGGAAAGAAGGAGAATTAATAGGACAGCTCATAAAGTGCCCATAGCAGTACAAAGAATACCTGGAAAGGTAATACAATTTTGTTATTAAGTACAATAAATAAAAATCAGGAGAAACAAAGTAAAGGGGTAGATAATGAACAGAATATAAGAGACTCGGAGACTATGTATATACACATACATATTATATATATATATAATTTTATTTAATGAATTAAAAATTATTGATCTTTTTTCTTTCATAATGTATCCGTTTTATGTTATGTTGTAATGAGAATTAGAGAATTATGAAGTAAAGGTTACTAGGCATTAGAAGTAGAGCAGCACTCCCAAATGGCTCAAGCTGGTGGCCAGAGAAAGCAGTTTAGAGGCAGGTCTCCCGCTTAGCAGACTGGGATCCCTCCTGCTTAACTGTGGCTTTCTGTAAACCACAGGAAGAGAAAGAGAAAAACATCCTTACATCTGATTAAACACCTTGTGTGATTTAAGAGCAACCTTTAAGTGTATTCATTGTGATATTATTTTCTAGCAGTTCTGCTGACCCTGACCTCTCACATAAAAAGCATTAGAAAGAACTTCAGCAGCTGGCAATGAGAACAGCTTTCTGTTATTGCCATAATGTGTGTTTGGGTCAATTGACAGGAATTTTTTTTAATCCATCTACACTGAAAGATTTTTCTGCATTAAAACTGTATTTGTTGTTTTCATTTGGTTTTTCTTTTAATCATTTAGACTATACCTTGCCTGTCGTGTCATCACTTTAACGACTCAACATGAGCCAACAAAAGCCATTTATAACATTCACACATACATACTCTTGAAATAAGCAAACTATTTGCATTAGCAATTATTTTGCACTGCTTTGTCACATTTCCTGAATATCTCCTTGGAATATTATGTGATTGATTTATTTATTCTTCCATGCTTAAAAAAAAAAAAAACAGTTTCTGGAGATAATGCCATTAAGATGGCAGAGTAGAGGGTACTAGACTTTATCCCTCCACAAAAATATATGTGCAGCTATCCACAAAAATATATGTGCAGCTATCCACAAACCAATATAGGTCAATGAGGGCTCAAAGGGTTATTAAAGAATCTGCAGCAACATAGGAGAGAAAAAAGTCAGAATACCCACATAGAAGGGATCATGGTGAGACTGGCATTCCTGAGGTTCCAGTAGATGTCTAGGAACAAGTAAGAAAGTCACAGTCTGTTGATATCAGTCATGTGACAGGAACCACTGTGGTTTCCAGTGGCCTGCTCCACAGAACACACTAGCATCTTTTGCCACTGAGGTTACAATTTCTACTAGGGATCCTCAGGGAAGGAGACACAGCTACACATCCATCTTCTACCAAAGAGTCAACCACTATTGAGCTGCTTCACTGTTTCACTGGTGCCAGCACTTTTGCACCTATCCCAGAAAGTGCTCTCATAATCTCCCTGATTTGAGAAAGGTCTTTTTCACAGATAAACAAGTTCATAAAGTTTGGAAGAGGTGACTGCTACATCAAATATGCAGACAACCAAAACATGAAAAACCAAAGAGACAAAACATCACAAAAAGAACATAGTGATTTCTCAGTAGTTAACTCCAAGTAAATGAGGATATGGAAACTGCCTTAAAAGAAATCAAAAACAATTGTTTAAGAAAGCTTAGCATCCAGGAATTTATCCATTTTTTCTAGATTTTCTAGTTTATTTGCATAGAGGAGGTTATAATATTCTCTGTTGGTAGTTTGCATTTCTGTGGGATCAGTGGTGAGATCCCCTTTATCATTTTTTATCGCATCTATTTGATTCTTCTCTCTTTTCATCTTTAGTCTGGCTAGCAGTCTATCTATTTTGTTGATCTTTTCAAAAAACCAGCTCCTAGATTCATTGACTTTTTAACAGGTCTTTCATGTCTCTATCTCCTTCAGTTCTGCTCCTATCTTAGTTATTTCTTGTCTTCTGCTAGCTTTGAAGTTTGTTCTTGCTTCTCCAATTCTTTTAATTATGATGTTAGGGTGTCAATTTTTGATCTTTCCTGCTTTCTCTTGTGAGCTATAAATTTCCCCCTCAACACTGCTTTGGCTATGTCCTAGAGATTCTGGTACATGTGTCTTTTTTTTTTATTGGTTTCAAAGAACTTATTTATGTCTGCCTTCATTTTGTTATTTACCTAGTAGTTATTCAGGAGAAGGTTGTTCAGTTTCCATGTAGTTGTGTGGTTTCGAGTGAGTTTCTTAATCCTGAGTTCTAATTTGATTACACTGTGGTCTGAGAGACTGGTTGTTATGATTTCCATTCTTTTGCATTTGCTGAGAAGTGTTTTACTTCCAATTAGGTGGTCAATTTTAGAATAAGTGTGATGTGGTGCTGAGAAGAATATATATTCTGCCAATTTGGGGTGGAGAGTTCTGTAGATGGCTATTAGGTTGTCCAGAGCTGAGTTCAAGTCCTGAATGTCCTTGTTAATTTTCTGTTTCATTGATTTTTCTAATATTTGACAGTGGCGTGTTAAAGGCTCCCACTATTTCTGTGTGGGAGTGTAAGTCTCTTTGTAGGTCTTTAAGAACTTGCTTTATGTATCTGGGTGCTCCTGTATTGGGTGCATATATATTTAGGATAGTTAGCTCTTCTTGTTGCATTGATCCCATTACCATTATGTAATGCCCTTGTTTGTCTTTTTTGATCTTTGTTGATTTAAGGTCTGTTTTATCAGAGACTAGGATTGCAACTCCTGCTTTTTTTTTTTTTTTTTTTTTTTTTTTTTT
>PVKP010018321.1:0-32399 GCA_004027715.1 Plecturocebus donacophilus | reverse complement strand
GAAAGCCTATGCGTGTATTGAACATGAGACGGGTCTCCTGAATACAGCATACCAAAGGTTCTTGATTCTTTATCCAATTTGCCAGTCTGCGTCTTTTAATTGGGACATTTAGCCCATTTACATTTAAGTTTAATATTGTTATGTATGAATTTGATTCTGTTATTATGATGCTACCTGGTTATTTTGCCCACTAGTTGATGTAGTTTCCTCACAGTGCTGATGGTCTATACAATTTGGGACTTATTTGCAGTGTTTGGTCTGGTTTTTCCTTTCCATGTTTAGTGCTTTCTTCAGGAGCTCTTGTAAGGCAGGCATGATGCTGACAAAATCTCCCAGCCATTGCTTGTCTGGGAAGGATTTTATTTCTCCTTTGCTTGTGAAGCTTAGTTCAATGGGATATGAAATTCTGGTTTGAAAATTCTAATGGTCAGGAAGAATCAATATCGTGAAAATGGTCATACTGCCCAAAGTAATTTATAGATTCAACACTATCCCCATCAAGCTACCTATGACCCTCTTCAGAGAACTGGAAAAAAAAATACCTTAAACTTCACATGGAACCGAAAGAGAGCCTGGATAGCCAAGACAATCCTAAGCAAAAAGAACAAAGCTGGTGGCATCACACTATCTGATTTCAAACTATACTACAAGGCTACAGTAATCAAAACAGCATGGTACTGATACCAAAACAGAGACATAGACCAATGGAACAGAACAGAGGCCTTGGAAGTAACACCACACATCTACAACCATCAGATCTTTGACAAACCCCACAAAAACAAGCAATGGGGAAAGGACTCCCTGCTTCATAAATGGTGTTGGGAAAACTGGCTAGCCATGTGCAGAAAGCTGAAACTGGACCCCTTCCATACACCTTATACAAAAATTAACTCCAGATGGATTAAAGATTTAAACATAAGACCTAACACCATAAAAACACTAGAAGAAATCCTAGGCAATACCATTCAGGACATAGGCATAGGCAAGGACTTCATGACTAAAACACCAAAAGCAATGGCAACAAAAGCCAAAATAGACAAATGGGATCTAATTAATCTTAAGAGCTTCTGCAGAGTAAAAGAAACAATCATTAGAGTGAACAGGCAACCAACAGAATGGGAAAAAGTTTGCAAGCTACCTATGTGACAAAGAGCTAATATCCAGAATCTACAAAGAACTAAAACAAATTTACAAGAAAAAAACAAACAACTCCATCAAAAAGTGAGCAAAGGATATGAACAGACACTTATCCCTGTCATTTATGTGGCCAAACATATGAAAAAATGCTCATCATCACTGTCATTAGAGAAATGAAAATCAAAACCACATTGAGATACCATCTCACGCCAGTTAGAATGGCAATGATTTAAAAATCTGGAGACAATAGACGCTGGAGAGGATGTGGAGAAATAAGAACGCTTTTACACTATTGGTGGGAGTGTAAATTAGTTCAACCATTGTGGAAAACGGTGTGGAAATTCCTCAAGGATCTAGAAATAGAAATACCATTTGACCCAGCAATCCCATTACAGGGTATATACCCAAAGGATTATGTATCATTCTATTATAAAGACACATGCACATGCATGTTCATTGCAGCACTGTTTACAATAGCAAAGACCTGGAACCAACACAAATGCCCATCAATTATAGACTGGATAAAGAAAATGTGTCACATTTACACCATGGAATACTATGCAGCCATTAAAAAAGATGAGTTCATCTCCTTTGC
This sequence comes from Plecturocebus donacophilus, assembly GCA_004027715.1. Classification (NCBI taxonomy): domain Eukaryota; kingdom Metazoa; phylum Chordata; class Mammalia; order Primates; family Pitheciidae; genus Plecturocebus; species Plecturocebus donacophilus. The sequence goes on along the minus strand of PVKP010018321.1, from coordinate 30,667 downwards.
AGGGACATGGATGAACCTGGAAACCATCATTCTCAGCAAACTGACACAAGAACAGAAAACCAAACACCACATGTTCTCACTGTTAGGCAGATTTTGAACAATGAGAACACACGGACACAGGGAGGGGAGCATCACACACTGGCATCTGTTGGGGAGTCGGGGCTAGGGGAGGGACAGTTGGGTGTGGGGAGACTTGGGAGGGACAACATGGGGAAAAATACCTAATGTAGGTGACAGGGGGATGGAGACAGCAAACCACCATGGCTTTTGTATACCTATGTAACAATACTGCAAGATCTGCATGTGTACCCCAGAACTTCAAGTATAATAAAGAATATATATAATAAAGAAGAAGAAAGGGGATAGATGATTTCGAAGGAAACTTCCCTAAACTTAATAAAGAAAGATAATAATACTTTTTTAAAAAGGTTGAATATTGGCCCCCACTCTCTTCTGGCTTGTGGAGTTTCTGCAGAAAAATCCACTGTTAGTCTGATGGGCTTCCCTTTCTAGGTAACCTGACCTTTCTCTCTGGCTGCCCGTCACATTTTTTTCCTCATTTCAATCTTGCTGAATTTGACGATTTTGTGTCTTAGGGTTGTTCTTCTCAAGGAGCATCTCTGTGTTGTTCTCTGTATTTCCTGAACTGGAATGTTGCCCTGAATTGCTAGGTGAGGAAGTTCTTTTGAATAATATCCTGAAGTATACTTTCCTACTTGGTTCCATCCTCCCTGTCACTTTCAGGTACACCAATCAAATGAAGGTCTGGTCTTTTCACATAGTCCTATATTTCTTAGAGGCTTTGTTCGTTTCTTTTCATTCTTTTTTCTCTAATCTTGTTTTCACACTTTATTTCATTAAGTTGATCTTCAATCACTGATGTCCTTTCTTCCACTTGATCAATTCGGCTATGCTTCACAAAGTTCTCATGCTGTATTTTTTTAGCTCCATTAGGTCATTTATGTTCTTCCCTAAACTGGTTATTCTAGTTAGCAATTCCTTTAACCTTTTTTCAAGGATCTTAGCTTCCTTGCATTGGATTACAACATGTTCCTTTAGTTCAGAGGAATTTGTTATTACCCACTTTCTGAAACCTACTTTTGTCAATTTGTCAAACTCATTCTCCATCCATTTTTTTCCCTTGCTGGTGATGAGTTGGGTTCCTTTGGAGGAGAAGAAGTGTTCTGGTTTTTGGAATTTTCAGCCTTTTTGCGCTAGATTTTCCTCATCTTCATGGAATTATCTACCCTTGGTTTTTGATGTTGGTGACCTTTGGATGGAGTTTCTGTGTGGACGTTCTATTGGTTGATGTTGATGCTATTCCTTTCTCTTTGTTAGTTTTCCTTCTAACAGTCAGGCCCCTCTGCTGCAGGTCCACTGGAGTTTGCTGAATGTCTACTCCAGACCCTGTTTGCCTGTATCACCATGGAGGCTACAGAACAGCAAAGATTGATGCCTGCTCCTTCCTCTGGAAGCACTGTCCCAGAGGAGCATCCACCAGATCACAGCCGGTGCTCTCCTATATGAGGTGGCTGTCGACCCCTGATGGGAGGTATGTCCCGGTTAGGAGGCACATGGGTCAGGAAGAAGTTGAATCCCTGAATAACTTAAGATGGATTAAAGATTTAAACATAAGACCTAAAACCACAAAAACCCTAGAAGAAAACCTAGGCAATACCATTCAGGGCATAGGCATGGGCAGACTTCATGACTAAAATACGAAAAGCAATGGCAACAAAATCCGGAATGGAAAAATGGGACTTAATGAAACTAAAGAGCTTCTGCACAGCAAAAGAAACTATCATCAGAGAGAATAGGTAACCTACAGATTGGGAAAAAATTTTGCAATCTATCCATCTGACAAAGGGCTAATATTCAGAATCTATAAAGAAGTTAAACAAATTTGGAAGAAAAAAAAATAACACTATCAAAAAGTGAGTGAAGGATTTAAACAGACACTTCTCAAAGGAAGACATTTATGTGGCCAACAAACATATGAAAAAATGCTCATCATCACTGGCCATTAGAGAAATGCAAATCAAAACCACAATGAGATACCATCTCATGCCAGTTAGAATGGCCATCATTAAAAAGTCAAGAAACAACAGATGCTAGAGAGGTTGTGGAGAAACAGGAATGCTTTTACACTGTTGGTAAGAGTGTAAATTAGTTCAACCATTGTGGAAGACAGTGTGATGATTCCTCAAGGATATAAAACCAGACATACCATTTGACACAGCAATCCCATTACTGGGCATATACCCAAAGGTTTATAAATCATTCTACTATAAAGACACATGCACACATATGTTCATTGCAGCCCTGTTCACAATAGCAAAGACTTGGAGCCAACACAAATGCTCATCAAGGACAGACTAGATAAAGAAAATGTGGCACATATATACCATGGAATACTATGCAGCCATTAAAAAGGATGAGTTCGTGTCCTTTGCAGGGGCCTGGATGAAGCTGAAAATGATCATTCTCAGCAAACTAACACAAGAACAGAAAACCAAACACTGCATATTCTCACTCATAAGTGGGAGTTGAACAATGAGAACACATGGTCACGGAGGGGGAACACTACACACAAGGACCTGTTGGGGCATGGGGGCTAGGGGAGAGACAGCATTAGGAGAAATACCTAATGTAGCTGACAGGTTGATGGGTGCACAAACCACTATGGCATGTGTATACCTATGTAAAAAAGCTGCACATTCCGCACATGTATCTCAGAACTTTAATAAAGCATAATAGTAATAAAGTATAATAGTAATAAAACAAAGAGAAAGCTTAGCAAGCTTCAAAAAACAGAGTAATTCAACAAAATCAAGAAAGTAAATAAATGTCTAAAACAAGAAATTTGTCAGAAAGATTGAAGTTATATGCATTTAAAAATTCCACACAATCTGAAGCTAAAAAATATAATGAAAAATATGATAGAGTGTGTCAACAGCAGAATTTAATGTGCAGAAGACTCTGTGAACTTAAAGACAGGCCATTTGAAAATATACAGTTAGAGGAAAAGAGAGAAAAAAATAAGAATAAATGAAGAAACCTTACAGACTTTATGGAACAGCATCAAAAGAGTGAAATTCAAGCTATAGAGGGTAAAGAAAGTTAAGAGAGAGACAAAAGGGAAGAGAGCTTACTTAAAGAAATGATAGCAAAAACTTCCCAAATCTGGAGGAATATATTCAGTCACAGGAAAGTAAGAGGTCTCCAATCAGATTCAACCGAAACAAGACTACACCAAGACATATTATAACTAAATTGTCAAAAATCAAAGGCAAAGAGAGAATCTGGAAAGCAGCAAAAGAAGCGAATCACACATAAAGGAGTTCTATTAAGGCTAGCAGTAGCTTTATCAGCAGAAACCTTACAGAGCAGGAAAAAATGAGATTATATATCCAAAGTGCTGAAGGAAAAATTTAAAATGCCAGCTAAGAATATCCAGCAAAGCTGTCTTTCAGAAATAAAGGAGAGATAAAGACTTTCATCAAAAAAACCTAAGTGACTTGGTTGCCACTCACTCTGTCTTATAAGAAATGATAAAGAGAGATTTTCAGGTTGGAAAAAAATTAGTAATGAAAAGCGTATGAAAGTATAAAACTCACTGATAAAAGTATGTACACAGTCAAGAATATCTTCATACTGTAATGTTGTATGTTGTTTAGTATAAAGGTTAAAAGACAAAAACATTAGAAATAAATAAAAGCTACAATAATCTGTTAAGGGATATGTAATATAAAGTGATTAAAATTGTGATATCAAAAAATCAGAAGGAAATGAACTGAAAGTAGATAATTGTTTATGTGATCACAGTAATATTCCTTTAAATAGCCTGTTATTATTATATTTTATTAAGCCTCATGGTTATTGCAAGGCAAAAATCTATAGTAAATATACAAAAGCTTAAAAAGTAAGAAATCAAAGCATACCAGTGGAGAATATTATCTAGTCACAAAGAATTCCAGCAAGAGAGTAAGAAAGCAACAAAAGATCTACAAAACAAAACAACAACAAAAAAAAAACCAATTAACAAAATGGCAGTAGTCAATTCTTACCTATCAGTAAATACTATAAATATGAATTAAATTCTCCAATCAAAAGACATAGACTGGCTGAATGGATAATAGAAGGAGAGTCAACTATACACAAGAGACTCACTTCACTTTTAAGGACACCCTTGAAAGTGAAAGAATGGAAAAAGATGTTCCATGCAAATAAAAACGAAGAGAAAAAAGCAAATAAAAATCAAAAGAGAGAAAAGGTAACGGTACTTATAATGAATAAAATACAATTTAAGTTCTGGCATAGTGGCTCATGCCTGTAATCCCAGCACTTTAAGAGGCGAAGGTGGACAGATCATAAGGTCAGGAGTTCGAGACCAGCCTGGCCAACATAGTGAAACTCCATCTCTAGTAAAAATACAAAAAATTAACCAAGTGGAGTGGCTGTAATCCCAGCTACTTGGGAGGCTGAGGCAGGAGAATCGCTTGAACCTAAGAGGCAAAGTTTGCAGTGAGCCAAGTTTGCACCATTACACTCCAATGCGAGACTCCATCTCAAAAATATATATATATACAATTTAAGTCAAAACAGTGTTTCAAGGAAAAGAAGGTTAAGGAAAAGAAGGTTATTATATACAGTTGATCTCTGAACAAGGGTTTGTATTGCACAGATTCACTTATACATATATTTTCTTCTGCCTCTTCTACTACTGAGGCAACAAGACGAATTTTTCATCTTCCTTCTTCTCCTCAGCCTACTCACACTGAAAAAGATACATGAAGAGCTTCACAATGATCCACTTCCACTTAATGAATGTAAATATATAGTAAATACATTTTCTCTTTCTTATGATTATCTCAATAACATTTTCTTTTCTCTGCCTTATTTTATTGTGATAATATTGTATATTATACATATAACATACAAAATACATAATAATTAACTGTTTATCTGTTGGTAAGATTTTATGGAAAGAGTTGGATATTAGTAGTTAAGATTTTGGGTAGTCAAAAGTTACATACAGACTTTTGACTGCATAGGAAGTAGATGCCCCTAACCCCGGTGCTGTTCAAGGGCCAACTGTAGTGTTAAGAGATCAATTCAGTAAGAAGATATAATTGAAAGTATATAGATGCTCAATATCACATCACCTAAATATAGAAAGTAAACATTAATAAATCTGACGGGAGAGAGACTGTAATTGGGGACCTCAATCCTCCATTTTTAACAATTGACAGATCATCCAGACAGAAAACCAATAAGGAAACATTGAATGTACGGTACACTTCTGACAGACATAGACAGAACATTTCATTCGACAGCAGCAAAATATACATTCTTGTCAAGCATTCACAGAATGTTCTCTGAGACAGATCACACATTGGGCCACAAAAGAAGCCAACAAAATAAAGAAAACTGAAACCATATCAAGTAAAATAGAGAAAATATTAGTGCCTATTATATCAGGTTATGGTGATGATTAAAAATTAAATGCTTAGAATAGCACCTGGTGTAATAGAATGTTAAATATGTAGAACAGCTAGATAAGTGTTAGGGATCATTTTATTATGATAATGATTGCTATTATTATCCGTAGCATCATCAAGGGATCCTATCATTACAGCCTTTTTGGTACAAAAAGATCCATTAGTAGGGGATCAGAATTTTTATCTAGTCCACAGTATGGGGCCTCATAGTTCAAGATATAAGATTAGTTATAGTTGTTGTTACAAACGTGAATTTGTAATGGATATAGATATTCATTTGGGTAGATTGGCTTATAAAACACAAAAAGATACACGTTTCTGAAACTAAAACACTGTGAATCGGTGCCTAAATTGTAGTAAATTTACCAAGACAATATTATCACATAGGGACCTGTTCTGTAGGTGAAACTTTCTATATTTTATTTTCTCCTTCCCTTTAACCGTAATTATATCTAGGTTAGGTAACAGTAATAAGATTAGTATATGATTGTAAAGAACAAGGAAAGACTGTAACCTTGCGTATGAAAATCAAACTTAGGGTGAGAAAATTGAAATAATGGACAAGTCTGTATTTTGCGTTTTAAAAGTTAAATAGTTCTAACTGGTAACAGCTTAGTAGTGGAAACTACATCATTAATTACAATTTAGTATGACGATTGCATCGTATTATACAATGTGCAATGAGAAAGGACAAGAAATGTATTCAGTCTTCCTGGGGGAGTCCGGTCCTAGGTATACACAAAAGTGCCTCTTAGGAAAGAAAGTTATTAGTTTTGAGGAGATTAAGAATAGAGTCAAAGTATTAGAAGCTACAACATTATTAATATTGAACTTATTGAAGGGAGATCAGAGAAAAGAAACATTTCAATTTATTTTTAAAATTGACAAATAAAAATTGTCTATATGGTGTACAACATGACGTTCTGATCTATGCCTACATTGTGAAATGGCTAAATCAAGCTATTTAACTTAAGCATTACTTCACATACTTATCATTTTTGTGTGGTGAAAACAATATCTATTAGCAATTTTTAAGCACACGGTGTTGTTATTAACTGTAGTCACCATGATATACAATAGGTCTCTTAAACTTATTTCTCTTGTCTAAAATTTTGAGTCTTTTGACCAAAATCTCCCCAATCTTCCCATCCCCCAACCTCTAACCACAATTACACTAACCACAATTAATCTGCTAACCACAATTAATCTGCTAACCACAATTACACTCTCTGTTTATGCGCTTGACTTTTTTTCATGCATAATTGACATCATACAATGTTCTTCAGCACTTGGATTATTTCAGTTGCCATAATGTCCCCCAGGTTCATCCACGCTACAAGAAATACTTAGGTAGTCATTAGATAAAAATAAAATGATAACAATCAGAAATCTGGATCCACGCAAAGAAATGAGAAGCACTGAGCATGGTAATAGTAACATAACATTTTAAAGATAGTTACATAACATAAAAAAATTTATACACACATTAATAACATACAAATTTATTTATACATATAAATATATTTTTATGTTATGTAACTATCTTTAAAATAAAATTGTTTAAACCAAATAATGTAGTGGTGTGTGGTTCAAAACATATGTAAAGCTAAAATGTATGAAAACAATAGCATAAATATCAGGAGGGAAGAAATGGAAGTGTACCATTATAAGGTTTTAATATTATACATTAAGTAGTATAATATTACTTAAAAGTAGACTGAAAGAATAAAGTTATATACTATAAACCTTAAAATAACTGTTAATAGTATTAAAAACCACAAAGAATCATATAGTCAATCATTCAGCAAATGAGATAGAGAAGAAGTATAAGGATGTGCAATTAATCTCTAAGACGGCAGATAAAGAGAGCAAAGAACAGATGGGACAGATAGAAAGCAAATAGCAATTGATAGATTTAAGCCTAACAGCATCAGTCATTACATCTGAGGCAAATGGTCTAAACGCCCCAAGTGAAAAGGAAATATTTTTAGTTTAAATATAAAGTAACTCCTCAATATTTGTTATGTACAAAAATTATTCTTTATATATCATTTTTAACATTTATTTTAGATTTTGGGGTACATGTGCCAGCTTTTTTAGAAAGGTAAATTGTGTGCTGTCTGTGTCTGATGTACAGATTATTTTGTCACCCAGGAAATAAACCTAGTACCTGATAAGTAGGTTTTCAATCCTACCCTCCTCCCAACCTTTACCTTTAAGTAGGCCCTGGTATCTTTTTTTCCCTTTTTTGAATACACATGTACTCAAAGTTTAGCTCCCACTTGTAAGTGAGAACATGTAGTATCTGGTTTTCTGTTCCTGGGTTAGTTTGCTTAAGATATGTACCTCTAGCCACATCCATGTTGCTGCAAAGGATGTGATCTCATTCCTTTTTGTGACTGCATACATACATCCGTTATGTATATTTACCACATTTTTAAAAATCCAGTCTACCATTGATGGGCATTTAGGTGGATTCCATTTCTTTGCAATTGTGAATAGTGCTGCAATGAGCATACACATGCATGTGTTTTAATACTAAAATAATTTTTATTCCTTTGGGTATATAGCCAATAATGGATTACTGAGTCAAATAGTAATTCTGGAAAAAAAAAAAAGACACTTTAAATATAAGAAAAATAGATTAAGATTAGAGATGAAAAAATATATACCATGATAACACTAACCAAAAGAAGTCTGCAGTAGTTATACAACTATTAAAGTATATCTAAAAGCAAAGGATGGCAGTGGTAAATGAGGTCATTTCATTACAATAAAGGGTTCCATTACTCAAGAGGACTTAACAATTCTGAATTTTTATGCACCTAACAAGAAAGCTTCAAAATTTCCAAGGCAAAAGTGAGAAAACTGCAAGAAGTAGAGAAATCCACAATTATAGTTGATGTTAATAATCTCATCATAATTAATAGGATTAATTGACAGAATAAGTAGACATAAAATCAGTAGGAAAGGAAGGATATAGAAAATTTGAATAACATTATTAACTATCTTTACCTAATGGGCATTATGGAAAATTCCACACAAATATAGAAGAATACACATTCTTTTCAAATGCATATGGATCATTTAACAGAATATACCATATTCTGAGCAATAAAACAGTATCAACATAGTTGAAGGATTCAAATTATATAAAGCGTATTCTCTAACTAAAGTCAAACTATTTTTATAATGATACTCAGGGATTATTAGTCTATTTTCACTCTCATTCACTCATAAATTTATGATGAAGTTTTCAAGAATCTACCTGATGTGTGATATTGCAACAAATTGAATACAGAAGTAGCTTTAAAAGATTCCAGCTGTTGTTAAGCCAGACACTATCATTTTCAAAAAAATTTAAACAATAATGCTCTTCTCATTAATATGTTTCAGAGAATGTGGTAATATGCCCTAAAAGGTATTAATTATGTTGATATGTAAGACTTTTTAAATAATTTTAGTTTACTTAATACACATTTTTTAAATTTCTCAGTTTTAATTTCTAACACTATAAATATTGATAAATAGAGCCCATAAAAAGAAAGTTTCCTCTTGGATATTTTAGTAATTTTTAAGAAGACAAAGGAGTCCTAAGATCAAAAAGTTTGAGAACCATTGCTTAAAGTACAGTTAAAACATGATCACTCTTTGATTCATGGAAACATTGCTGGCTTTTCAGCTGAGTACTTTCATCTTGGTGTGTCATTTGCAACTCAAGTTTGACTGTTCAGACCCAAACTCATCCTCCACTCCTCTTCTGCCAAATCAATTTCTCCTATTGACATATCTGTTTTTGTTAATGCTTAATTCTCTGAGTCAAGGTAGTTGAAATTTTGAAGCAGATAAAATTTATTCTTGCCATGTCTTTTTGTGTGTATGTGTGAGTGTGTATGTGTGTGTTTGTATCTCTGTTAACTATTTATATTCTGTTAGTTTGTTTGACACATCTACCCGCTACATTGAAAGTGCCCTCAGGCTATAGAATATACATTAATCATACTTAAAAAATATTTCCTGTAACATAACACTGAGACCACATTCAATAAACAAGATGTATTTTTAGAATAATTCACAACTGATTGCTTGATAAAAATGACATCAAATTGGTACTTATCATTAACTTAATATTGCAGACACAATGTTACTTGTAAACCTGGGACATTTATCTTATTTGTTGGAACTAATTCATTATATAATACAAAATTTCATAAGCCTCTGGTCATAATTAAGCACATTAATGTGATTTTAATTATCTCTAAATTTAACATCATCATAAAATACCAATGTGTTAGATATTGATAAAATCTTAATATGTTATTATTTGGGGACCTCAGGATCTGTTCAAAGCTTTGTGTAGCCTACACTAGGGAGAAAGGGTTACACAATATTACTAGATAGTTTAAATTTTGCATTAAGCTTTTTGCACTTATATTTGTGCTTCTGGTTAAAATAGCTATGAATGCTAAGGTCTGGGAAAAGCATTAACAAGGGCATTAGTGTTAAGCCAGACTTAGTTCAAAGTAAAGCCATTTCTACCACATAGTAATGATATTTCAGGAGGGTGGGTCATAACTTGGGTCATGACAGCATGATAGGGAATGGTTGGGGAGACAGATTGACAATATGGCTGCTGACTGACACCCACACTTACGTGGGGGGAAGTTCTTTGCCCAGGGGTGAAGGAGCAGCCAAATGCAAAGTATTTCAGGATGCAATAATGTTTGAGGGCAAAGGTAAGAGCACTGTGTTGATGGTTGAGAAGTGATAGGATCTTGATTGCAAAATATCTCCTATGGGCATAGTTGAGTTACATGCAGGATTCTCTCTTTGTTTTGGCTGAATTGAAGGCACTAACTTTCAGATGCCTCCTTTAGACTTACCTTTAAGGAAAACAATTTTATTGAGATTCTGAAATGATTATATCAATTTGTTACACTGCTGTGGGACCACAGAAAGCTGTATTTACTAGAAGTTATCTTGATATCTAACATAACAAGAGGTTCACTGTTTCTTCATCAAATAAAGGGATAGGTAAATTAATATTCCAAGATTTATGATACCTTTAAAAACAAACTGATGACTTTTCCATTTTTGTTCTAAACCATTTATGAATTTGAGTTTAGCTCTTAAATATTGCAGTTATGCCTATGGTTACAATCAACTGTGGTATTTTGACTATATATATGAAAAATCAATCATATTGTGTTAAATAAAGCCATGTATAAATATGTTTTTGGCTACTCAGTTTAATCAAAATGAATTTTAGAAATACTTAGAAATTATAAAAGTGCAAAAATAAGATCTTTTTAAATTTTATTTAATTCACACAGAAATAAGCCAGCTTAAATTTTTGGATTAGAAAACCTAATCGAGAAGGAAAATGTAAGCATTATATTATTTAAATTTAGTAATCTTTTGGTGATTTCATTAGTAATAGTTCTTAATAGGTAGTACTGAAAATCTGGAAATGGTGTTTAAGAAATGAATGTGTCATTCCTTGAATTAATGCAATTATTGAGCATCAGATATATGCCAGGGACTGCCAAAGAAAATAACTGTATAAAATATCCTACTTAACATCACTAGAATGGGGTTTAAGTTATTTCCAGCAAAAACGAATGGTCACTATTCTAGTATATAGGAAAGAACTTCGACCCAACTGTATTCATTTGTTTTTATTATAAGTAGAAATGTTATTGACAAGATCTTTAAAAACATTCAGTTTAGTTCTTAAACAAAGGTTTAGACAAAAATGAATGGTTTGAGAATTCCTCGGTAACTGAAATATGGATGAGTTATAATAGAATCAAATGTACCCAACTTCATTCTAAACATAGATAGGACAATTATACAACGTTGAGTCCATTATAACCATCATTCTTTCAATCCTAGAGAGATTAAAAGTGTTTTGTTTGGGGTACGAAGACCAGGTCTTTGTCTCAGCCTATTCCTTCACTTCTTGGTCCATCATTCTCACATTAAACTTAATATTGTCATTGACCTTGCTAACTCCTCCTAAGATATTGCATGTCTCCTATTACAGCATTACCTTTACAGCAAATCGTGCTCTTCTTCTTCAAGTTACATAACCTTTAGGTAAACAAAAATGTCTAATGTGTACAATTTCTTATTAGACTCATTTCTCTTTTCACTTTTCTTCCTTTTCTATTTCTGTGCTGTTGACTGTTCCTCTTTCCAATTACTCTGAACTTTCTGTGTTCATTCTGCGATTGCTTCCTTTAATGCCATTGTTTAGCCATATTGCGGTTGGCATGTCTCTAAACACACGCCCTAAAACTTCCATCTGGATCTTTCTCTCTACAGTTTGCTTTTGCATTGATAATTTGAAAGACTAAAAGGGCTATTTATCAGCCATTTAGAAAATTCCATCGTCGTGATTTGAAGAGATAAGCTTCTAGGCTGTATCGTCAGAAAGGTACTAGGTACAGGTGAGAAAATACGCTATTTCTGTAATATGCCCATTAGCCTTCATGATAAAGCACCTGCCACTTATCAACTCCCATTGAAATCAGGCACCCTGCAAAATCTGTAACTATACTTTTAGTTCTTCATACATGCTGTATAAATAAACATGTTTCAGGTCATAGATTTCTGAGAAACAGTGAAGAATTTCTAAGGAAAGTTTCTTTTCCTTCTATTTTTAACTCACCATGAATAGATGAGTGTAGTCCAAAAAGTTCTGAGCATTTTTTAAAAGTATAACTGGGCCAGCAATTCCTGGAATTCGTCTTGATTGGAGGCATCTGGCTTATAATCTCAGCATTGCATAGAGGTTCTGAGACTCCAACTTGAGCTGGCAAATGAATTTCAGTCATGTCTGGAAAAGCCTCTCCTGTTGAGCCAGCAAATTCTACAAGTTCTTTTGAAATTGAGTTGCTCTGTGAAAGTGGAGACTGACATGCTTCAGGGTATCCTGGACTGCAAAATTCTAAGAACATGAGGGGTGCTCTATAATAACTTTTCTCTATAGACTCAGAAAATTGATGACAGTCACTGTAAAATTCAAAAGTTTTCTACAGTAATTACTAGATCTTGGGTCATCGTGGTATCCTGTCTTACTAAAGAATGGACTAATTAATCACTCTCATAAAGTTGACAAGTAGTGTTTATTCCAAGGAAAGTCTTTTCTGCTCATTGCACATACATTCCTCACTGTTCAAATGCGTCCTATTCCTGGGATTGGTGGGCTTCAAGCAGTAGTGGCATATGTTCTGCTTGATCCCTCATGTTGTTTTCAAGATATTTTTCATTTTGCAGAAGTCTACTATATTAAACAGAAAAAAAATTGAAGTTGCTCAAAACGAAGACAAGAACGTTTGTCTTGGGCCCCGTTCACTCATCCTTCCTTTATTTCTTGCCCCAATCCTAAAGGCACCTCATTAGAACTCCTAGTACCTTGTATCATTTAGATTGAAGATTTCTAAGACAAAGCAGCAAGTTTCATACAGAGCCTTGAGCACAAATTCCATTTTCAGTCTTTTGTAAATATATAATTTTAGCCACACTACTTCATAACTTCAGCATTTGAGGATTATTCATAATGCAGGAACATTTGTATTTTTAGGAAGTATTTTTACATGTTTTACATGCTTTCTATTATTTTTCACTTTTTAAATAAGTTTTTATATCACAGAAGTAAAACATATTAACATAGAAAAATCAGAAATTAAAGAACAGCACATACAGACAGAAAATAACAACTAATATTTTCAGAACCTTTTGTAGATGCTGCCAGGATTATTCTAAATATATTTATGTATAATAAGTTTTATGAGGTTGTTATTATTTTTCCTGTTTTATAGATGAGACACTAAGGAAGAGATGGGTGAATAACTGGCTTAGTATTGCATATCAAAAATATTATTGGTGTCTGAATTTTTGTGTGTGTGCATAGATAGCCTCATATTGTTCTTCTCAATGACATATTTCTGTGTTAATAAATATACTGATAAATAGTGATGCCATATACACAAAGACAAGCCTGATACAGAGTCATTCAAACAAGAATCACACACATCTTCATTCTCTTTACTCTCTCCAATTCTATCTCCACTTCTCTCTCTATTTCTCTCTCTTCCTTTCTGTGGCCTCCCTTTAGAGTTAGCTAAGGAAATTGAAAAAGAGTAGCCAATCCTGTTTAAGCCTAACAATCTAAATTTTTTGTATTTCAAATATTGGGGTTCCATGTAAAAATTTGTTCAAATCAAATGTTTTACAGATTAAAACAAAAGTTGAAAAGTTTAGTTTTATTCAATAGAGAAAATATGAGCAGCTTATCAAATTGCTTCTCAGCATTAATGAATGAATAAAATTTTATAACCATATAATGTCAGATGCCAAAAGAATATTATGACAACAACAAAAACTATATTTCAAATCCTGTGGTTGATTAAGGCTTGCTGATAAGCCAACAATGGAGTAATCAACGAAAAGTAGCATTGGTCTTCAAGGTTCTGTAAAATTGGTGATTATCATTAACTTAACCTAGAGCCAAGAGGCTTCACTGCTGAGGGGAAAATTTAATGTAAGACGCCGAAAAGGGAAAACCAAGGATTGGGGTGTATGCTGCATAGAAATTTCCATGATAACAATGCCATAAAGGTGAAAAAGTGCAACTAATCCGATTGGCGTTGAAACAAGACTCTTACATTGAGACATTGGAAAAGAAGCAAAATCCATCTATAAATACTCAAGCAGTTAGATCAGTATAAAAGGATAGCATGATCTCATAAAGCAAATAATCAAATTAATGACTAAGCTAAAAAACATAAAACGCACAGTAAAAAAGATATGTCTAGAAAAAAAATCAGTCCAAATGAATACATAAAATTTCCTTTCAGAAATTCTAGTAAAAATGCTTTCTTGACAATATTAAATTAAAATTATTTTCAGTTACTAGGTAGAGTGTATAATATTTTCTTTTTCAACATTTAAAATTAATGGTATTTAATTAATATGTGTTTGGAAACTGAATGACCATTAAGAAAGAAATAAAATGACATAGACAAATTTACATTCATTAAAATGCATTAAGTACAATGACTAAATGCATTAAGTTTCATGTATTTACCACAGGGAACTGTTTCTTGAAATTTCTTGAATGTGAAAAATTATGACTGAAATATAGTGATTTAAAAATGTTTGTGATGCAACACAACCTTTCAGTAATTTTAAGAAGTCACTTTACTTTTAGCTAATGGGTAAATTATTAAATATTTTTATATCCTCTGCTAATAATATTCCACTGTCAATTCACCTAGATCTTTTCTAATTGTGTAACTCATTTTCTATAATTTTCAATCACTCAATGTACTTGTCATTGGAAGTCACCCAAGACTCATCATGTGAATTATAGATGTTCCATAAATGTTCCTAGCATAGTCTTTGTCTTGAGACATCTAGAAGTATAAAGCAAAGAGAGGATGAAATAATAATCTTAAATATTTTGTTGTTTTTTGGTAAACAAATTGTCTTGACTTTATATACATAAATATGAAAATAAAATTTTCAGATATATTGTGTATTCAACATATGAGGTTATTTAGTGATTTGACTTGTTATATCATGTTAAAACTTATGATTAATGACACTGAATGAGAATGTATATGTGACTTTTTAAAAGTCTGTTGCATGAATTTTTTTTTAGAAATCCTTCAAACTGCAGATCCTTCTCATTGTGTGAAGTATAGTTTTGTTTTTATAGATGAATGCTTAGGAAGATAAGTTTTGAAAAATTTTATTAACAGTAAGTCAAAGGGTTTATAGTGAATTTAAGATTATTTTTAGAAAAATTTATAATGCAATAGGATATGATGTACTGACATACAATAAATAAAGTGATATACAATGAGGAGAATTTTAGGGACATTTGAATAATACTTGAGGGTTTTTTAATTTTATTTTAATGATTTGAAGTGTAAATCTGCATACTAAACGACTAGGATCTAATTCCAAAAGAGGACCAATATATCAAAATAGATGCAAAAGAGTCTTTTTAGCAATAGGTGTTTTCTCTATAGTTTGCTGTATACCTATCACCTCCTGGATTTCTAATTTCTAAATACTATAGCAATGTTTATACCATATCCTATGTATTGGCAAATTTCATATCAGTTAAAAATAATAAAGCAGTTTAAGGAATTCGAAATATACATTATAATATGCAAAGAGATAAGAGACAAAGGAAGAAATCCAGCATTGTAGCCCTTATCTACTTATATTTTTTAAACTGCTGTAAGTTTTAGAGACATTAAAAAAAGAATCCATGAAATGTGATTATGATAAATGAAAATGTATACTTTAACATAAACAATTGAAAACTGGCAATCATTTATGTGGTGTAATTAATAACAAAACAATTTTGAAAGCTTTTGCTTATACTTTTAAAAATCTGTGTCAGTGGATGCCTAATGCAGACATGGATCTTTATTAAATTGTATTAATAATATTTGAGTAACTGGAATAATTTAGTTTAATATATAGTCATACATGAAAGAATACAGTATACGTAATTCAGTTTCATGCTGAGTATATTTTATGTAGCCAAATAAAAACACCATAGTCCTTGATTTTCATCTATTTCTTTTTCTTTTCCTTTTTTTTTTCAAGAGATAGAATCTTGGCCGGGCACGGTGGCTCACGCCTGTAATCCCAGCACTTTGGGAGGCCGAGGCGGGCAGATCACGAGGTCAAGAGATCGAGACCATCCTGGCCAACATAGTGAAATCCACGTCTCTACTACAATATAAAAAATTAGCTGGGCGTGGTGGCGTGCGTCTATAGTCTCAGCTACTCGGGAGGCTGAGGCAGGAGAATTGCTTGAACCCGGGAGGCAGAGGTTGCAGTGAGCCGAGATCGCGCCATTGCACCCCAGCCTGGCGCCTGGCAGCAGAGCGAGACTCTGTCTCAAAACAAAACAAACAAACAAAGAACTTGCTCTATAACCCAAGCTGAAGTACAGCGGCGTAATCATAGCTCACTGCAACCCTAAACTCCTGGGCTCAAGCAATACTCCTGCCTTAGCCTCTCTAGTAGCTAGAACTACTTAATTTATTTTATTTTTTGTAGAGACAGCATCTCACTATGTTTCCGGGCTGGTCTCAAACTTCTGACCTCAAGTGATCCTCCCACCACAGCCTCCTAAAGTGCTGGAATTACAGGCAAGAGACACCATTCCTGGAAGATCCTCAATCTGTTTCTAACACAAAATCAATACCACCATTATAACTACATTTGCCACAACAATTGCAAATAAAGATGTGAGTACAGAAAAACATATCAATAATTCAAGCAGATTTATTACAGAAATATAAATACATACCAAAGTTATATTCATGGGAAGTTTCCATGCATGAATTGGTAATAGTGCTAAAAGTCAAAGAAAAGTCATAAATTGTGAAGATAAAGGTCAGTAACAGAGACCTGAACTACTAGGCTTATGTCCATTAGACCATCTCCTCATCAATGAAGTCCTCCAACTTTGAGCTGAAAGACTTCCAGATAAAATGAGCTGGGCGTGGTGGCTGGTGCCTGTAGTCCCAGCCACTTGGGAGGCCGAGGCAGGAGAAGCACTTGAACCCAGGAGGTGGACGTTGCGGTGAGCCGAGATTGCACCACTGCACTCCAGCCTGGGTGATAGATCGAGACTCCGTCTCCAAAAAAATAGTTAATCAAAGATGGATGCTAAAAGGATAGACCTAAGGTTGAGGTGGAAATTTAAAACTCATATTCACAATACTTTGCAGTTAAATTGGCTTATAACTTAATCACTTGTAATGGTATTCCTGAGTTTGATGCCTTAGAAGACAGTATTTAAAAATTAATTCTGCTATCCAAAATGAATGTTTTTCTGAATACAGATTATCTAAAATTAAATTGATGATTTTGCTGTACTTTCTAGATATTTCTTATCTGTGAAACTGAGACAACCATAACATCTACTTAACTGGGTAGTGATGAAGATAAAATGACTTAATAAATGTAACACACCTAGAACAGGACTCAGCTCCTCAGCTGTCAGGTGATACAAGCTATCATTTTCTCCGAGACCACTGCAAAGCTGCCTGCCTCTTCTCCCTGTTTCTTCCATTCCCTTCATGGTCTAGTCCATCTAACCTAACCTCAGTTTCTATCGTTTTAACTCCGACGCACTCTGTTCCAGTCACACTGTCTTTCTTGTCAACCTTTTCACTTGTTCGCTCTTCGGGAAATGCTCTAGCTCAGATATACCCATGACTTTCTCTGTCTTCCCATTTAGCTCTTAGGAGGAACCACTTTATTTGAGAGCCTTTCCAAAACCAAGAGAGTGTCACTCCTATTCCCCAATCTTTTCCAGTTTACTAATCTAGCTTTATTTTTCTTCTATAGCATTTATCATGTTTTGCAGACCATGTACTGACCCATCTATTTTGTTAATTATCTGTCTTCTTTGTTAGGCATCTTCCGTTTGGCTCTCCAGAGATACCTCTGCTCTTCTGCAGCCTGATTTTTGCCCAGGACCCTTACCTGTATTGACTGTATGAAAAATTCCCTTCTCCTCCGGTATCTAGTTAGGTTTGACTAATAGAGCACCCCCAGCAGTATAAAGGAGGCAAGGAGAGATTAAAGTAAGGTTATGTATCTTACTTGGATCATTTCAGTAACTGATTCACTTCAGGCTGGTTGTTTTCTTTTAGTGAAGATCATTTCTCTTCTAAAGAGGGTGCTACTTAAACCATGGTCCTTCTTAAACCAAGGAACCTCAGCACTGGCATCATCTGGGAGCTGAGTAGATAAACTGACTCTCAGGCTCCAACTCAGATTTACTGATTCAAAAGTCTACAGTTCAACATGAGCTCCAGGTGACTCGTAGGCATGGTAAAGTTTGAGAATCACTGCTTTTCTGGGTATTAGTAGTTTTTTCGTTTCATTGAGAGGCAGTAACAGCTACAATTTTACAAAGGCCAATTTGTTGCACTATTCCTTGTGCTTTCCCTATACTTAACCAAACCTTTTGTAAATAGATTTTTCTAAAATTAAGTCTTTCTCAAATAATCCCAATTGTCTAGCTATTTGTGAGAATCCTAGCACAGAAGATCCAATAGACTATGTACTCCATGAGGACAGACACTTTGTCTGTTAAGCTTACTGCTTTATTGCTAGATCTTAAAACAGTTTTTGGACTATAGTGAAACTCCCAATGTTTTTTGATAAACCGAACGATGCCTGGCAGTAAATGTTAGTTTGTATTACCATTATTATTACTTAATATTATTGTTACGTTACCTCTAGCTTTGATGTTATCCTAAGACACAATGAATACTGACATAGTTAAAATCAGAATTTCCAAAATTAATAATCTCTTCTTCCTTTTCCAGCAGTGTAACAGTTTTTGGAACAAATAGAGAGGTCTGTTTAATAAATTGACATTAAAGTTGAATCCTAAAAATTGATTAGGAGTTGGCCAGGTAGAAATAGGAGTGTTTTCCTGACAGAGTAAACACTTACCTGGAAGAGGTTGGAAAGCTGATTTTCTTAGGACATATAGTTCACATAAAGGATTTTGCATTTTGTTTTAAATAAAGGAATTCAGTGAGCTGTTTCATGCAGAGAAGTGATACAATCTATTTTGTGCTTTTAAAATATGTGTCCCTGTTGATTAGAAGATTATTGCAGAGGAAGCAGGAATGAAACCAAGAAATCCAATGAAAGATATTTCAGTGGTCAAAGCAAGAGAAGATAGAAACCTGCACTACATTGGTGAAAGATATTTCAAAAAAGAGTTTGAATAAATACGAATATATGTTTAACTGAATTTAGTGATAGGAAAGAAGAGGAAGATGAGGGCAAACTGAGAATGGCCCTAAAATTTCTGACATGGCAACTGAACAGTAGATGTATCATTTGCTGCAATACAGAGAATTGTTAGAGTAATAGTTTTGGAGAAGAAGCTCGAAAGTTCTGTATTTGACACATTGAGATTGAAGTGCCTGCATGCATTCAAGTGGAGATGTGAAAAATAAGAGTGGAATAAAATATCAGTTTGTGAGTTATAGTAATATGTAAATACTTGGGAATGGTAATATTTCTTAAGGACAGACTATAATCGGGTTATATCCCTGAATAACTCTAATATTTAAAGATCAGATACAAGTGACTACAGCGGGTGTAAACAGAGATAGGAGGAAGATAAGGAGAGTGTGGATTTACAATATCCAAGAGAGAAAAGAGAAATCATCTGCATTAGAATTACCGTAGACCTTCTCTAGCAATAATGGAATCCAAAAGAGAGTGGAATCATATCTTGAGGAGTTGAGAGACAAATTCTGTATCTGCAAAACTATAACTTAATATTAAGAGGAAAACAAGAACAGTTTTATATAAAAGCTGAAAGGAGAGTTTATTATTAATAAATCCTCTCTGTGCATTACAAAATGTCAAAAGCTATGGTAAACAAGCTTTTGGGCAAAGCTAAATAAATGTGAAATGTAATGATAATAAAATAGTTACAATGACATTTGAAAGAGGCTGAAAAAGTAAAGTGAGTGGAGTTAAATAGTAGACAACAATGCATATTAAATGGAACATGAGTGTGCAGAGATAAGACATCCAAACATTCCTATAGTGTTTTAGTGTAGGGTAGATATATTGTTTTTTTCCAGAGAATATTAAGACAAATGCAAACACAAACAGTAATGAAATAGTCTTACATATATAACACTTCCAAACAATTAAGATGAGGGAGGAAATAATAGTAATTAAATAAATCAAAGAGAAAGAAAATAGGGGAAATATTATAAGTAGAAAGTTCAAGTTAAATGCAGCAAATAAATTCATCAGAAATATTAATAAATGTAAAATGAGTTAATTCTTCTTTTAGAAAAGATAACATTTGATTATTTATATGTACATTAACTGATTAATGTATTTTATACAAATATCACACACATATGGCTTATATGGATAAAATAATATTTATGGAGGCAAGTCTAAAATTTAAGAATAAATAAATGTTAAAATTAAGATTTTATCTCAGGAGAACTGCAAATAGCACCATGGGCAATACTTGAAGCCCCCAACATTTGGGCAATACAGAAGATTAAAGATGAATGAATGAATAAATAAAAAATAAATGTTGCTTAACATAAAATATTTAAAAATCCTGGGTTCAACAAAGTGAATGTTCTTTAAATAATTGTTTCAGCTAGAAAAATAAAAATAAAAAAGTAAATATTCAGTGGCTAAAAACAAAGAAGTTTCAGGAATCCAATGCTGTGAATTGTCACTGAATTTGTGGCTGATTCTGATAATTCAGGACCTTGATCCAGTTGCATGAGGAACAAGAGACAGGCCTTTGGAATATAAAAGGCATGGATTTTACAATTGGGATGCCCAACTGAATCTATGACCTTCAAAATGTTGTACCTCAGTGAAAGAGAAAATAAAGAATGCAAGTACCTGCTTATCTGGGAGAGATATCAGATTCTGTGTAAGCCAGGGAGAAAACATTCAGCTAAAATTTTTAATAAATGGCCCAAATCTAAATGTGAGCTAATTTAAGAGTTTATAACCCTTGGGAGCCACATAACACAAAAGACATTTTCATGCAAGTTTTTCATCAGACTCTTCCTGGGTATTTATGAGAAAGACTGAAAACATGGTGAGAAACCTGAGAATGCATTCATCCATCATGATGCCAGCTTTGGAAAGGGGAAAATCAGCCACTACAGAAATGGCAAAAAGGCTGTTATAGGCTGCATGTTTGTGCCTCTACCTTCTCATATGATGTTATTAGGAGGTGGAGCCTTTGGGAGGCAATTAGGTTGTTATGATAGAGACTTGATGGTAAGATTAGGGCCCTTAAAGAAAGAGATTTTAAAGGGCTTGCTTCCTCTCTCTTCGCTGTGAGAGAATACAAGATAGACATCTGCAAAAGAATGCCCTTACCAAACAACCAGATCTGCTGGCACTTTGATCTTGGACTTCCCAGCCTAGAGGACTGTGAGAAATAAATGCTTGTTGCTTAAGCCACCCAATCTGTAGTATTCTGTTACAGCAGCTTAAACTAATTAAGACAAAGACCCACTCAGACTATTTTCTCCCATCTCTCCTACGGTGCTAAAGCTTTAAGACCCTGAGAGGGTAACAGATACTTTGTTACCCCCAAGCAATAGGGAAAGATTCTTTACAATTTGATGAAAGGAATAAAAAATATTTTTCTATCCCAAAGAAAGAAGCAAGAAAACACCCTGGCCCAGATATTTAGAAAGCCTCTGACACTGAGAAAGGGGCAGGATCACTGAGAAGACCCTTAATCCGTGAGCAGGTCATCTGCCCAATATTAAGGCTGAACTAGATCAATAGAAGACACCCATACCCCCCATCACTAAGCTAACAAGTATAGAGTAAATAAATAAAAGCATCTACTGCTGGGAGACAGAGAGGCAAGTGGATAGATAAAGACACTCTGAGGGCAGGTAGAAAGAAAAACTTTAAGTTGAAGGTAGTAGAATCATAGATTGAGGAAACTCCTCTGACAAAGCATTAAGCACAAGGTAATTCTAGAACTGAGAATGTGGTGCACTGACAATAACCACAGCAACAGGAAATCCAAACTTAGTTTAACTTTGACTATATTGATTCAACCTCTCACACTAGAAGCATAGCAATAAATAAATAAATAAATAAATGTAAATAAAGGCGTGTCTATTTGTAGGTATAAAATAAATTTATTATTTTATAATTATATGAATAATAATATATAATACTATGCATTAGTATGCTACATATATACTTATATACTATAATATTTGCTATTCATCTCAGTTTCTTAAGTTATGAAGAGAACAAGCTTTCAAGTAAAAATTACATAATACACACATACACACAAAAGGAAAAATAATAGCACACTGTAAAGATACAAAATTATTAACGGACATTCAGATATAAATCAGAAAATTTAAAATGACAATATCAAAATTTGTATCATGTGAAATTAGAAAAAGGAGCAAATTAAGTCCAAATAAAGTACAAGAAAGAATATAATAAAGATAATAGTAGATATCAATGAAATTGAGAAGAGAAAACAATACACAGAAATTGATAACACCAAAAGTTGATTCTTTTGTAAAAATTAGCTAAATTAACAATCTTTAGCCCGCTGACCAACTTCAAGTTCACTAACCAAGAAAAAAGACTCAAATTAGAAATATCAGAAATTAAAGAAGTAACAGCAGGACAAATACTACAAGCATCAGAAAGATAGTAAAGGAATACTAAAAACAAAAACAATTATATGCCCATAAATTGAACAAGTTGGATTAACAAATGAACAGATTCCTTTCAAAGCTCAAATGGTGAAAATTCAGCCAAAACAAGGAGATAACTGGAATATCTCTATAGCTATTAAAGAAATCTAATTGCTATTGAAGAATTTTCCAACAAACAAAACTGCAGGCCTAGATGGCTTTAGTGGTCGTTTCTACCAAGTAAAGAAGAAATAACATCAATAATATCAAGCTTTTTCAGAATATAAAATAAGAAAGAATATTTTCCAATTTATTTCATAACAGCAGAATTACCTTGATATAAAAAAAGACACAATAAATCTCAACAATATGCCACCAGATGCAATCCAGCTATATATAGTTACAAATATACATAAAAGATAACACATTATGATCAATTGGAGTTTATGCCTTAGAGGCAAAGATGGTTCAACTACAAAATCAGTAAATGTAGTTAGGCACAACAGTGCCTATATTCTCAGCTGCTTGGGAGGCTGAAGTGGGAAGATCAGTTGAGCTCAGGAGTCCAGCCTGGGCAACATAGCAAGACCCTGTCTCTGAAAAAAGAATTTTAAAATCAATCAATGCATAGCATTCATATATGAAAAACCACAGTGAACACCATGCTCTCTGGTGAAAGACTGAAAGCTGCTCCTCTAAGATCAGAAACAAGTAAAGGATACCTGTTTTTACCACTTTTATTCAACATAGTACTAGAAGACCTAGCCAGAGTAATTAGGCAAGAAAAAGAAATAAAAGGAATTCTAATTGGAGAGGAGGAAGTAAAATTATCTCTATTTGCAGGTTACATAATCTTATATGTAGAAAACCCTAAATAATTCACACACAAACATCTGTTAGAACTAATCAACAAAGTTGACAAGGTAGCAGAATACAAAGTCAACACACAAAAATTGGCTGCATTTCTATAAAATATTAATAAAAAATTCAGAAAGAAAATTAAGAGAACAACTACATATATAATAGCATTGAAGAGAATAAAATACTTAAGAATTAACTAAGGAGATAAAGGACCTGTATACTGTAAACAAAAAAAAAAGTTGCTGAAACAAAGAAAACATAAATAAGCGGGAAAACACCCTGTGTTCAGGTATTGGAAAACCTGAATTGTCAAGATGCAAATACTACCTAAAACAATATGCAGTTAATGCAATTCCTACCAAAATCCCGACATATTTTTTTCACAAATAGAAAATTCCATCCTAAAATTCACATGAAATCTCAAGGTACTCAATAATCAAAATAGTCCTGAGAAGAAAGAACAAAACTGCAGGCATCACACTTCCTGATTTTAAAACTTGCTATAAACTTACAGTAATCAAAACCATGATTCTGACACTATGACAGACATATGGAACAGTGGTGAAGCACAGACACCCCAGACATAAACCTTCACACATAGGATCAGATTATCTTTGACAAAAATACCAAAACCATTCAATGGGGAAAAGACAGTCTTTTCAACAATGGGTGCTGGTAAACTGGATATCCACATCAACAAATGAAATTAGACCCTCATCTAACACCATTTAAAAATTAAGTCAAAAGAAATCCATGACCTAAGTGCATGATCTAAAACTATAAAATTGTTGGAAGAAAATATAGAGAAAAAGCTTCACAACATTTAATATGGCAATGATTGCTTTTATATGACATCACAGGCAACAACAACTAAAAAGACAAATTCGTGTTCAGGAAAATTCAAAAATTGTGTGAATCAAAAGACACTATGAATGGAGTAAAAATTCAAACTATACAATTGGAGAAAATATTTGGAAATCATATATTTGGCAAGCTATTATTATCTAGGACATATAGGTAATTTTATTCAACAACTAAAATTCAACAGCTCAAATCAAACGACTTGATTAAAAACAGGCAAAGGACTTGAATGGACATTTCTCCAAAGAAGATAAACAAATGTCCAATAAAAATACAAATGGCCAATAGAAATACAAATCAAAACTATAATGATAGCCCCTCACACCCATTAGGATGGCTACTATTAGAAAAACAAAATGACAACAAGAACAATGAAAAACAGAAAACAGCAAGTGTTGGCTATGAGGCAGAGAAATTGAATCTCCTGTGCACCATTGGTGGAAATGTAAAACGGCACAGCCACTGTGAAAACTAGTATGGCTGTTCCTGAAAATTTTTAACATAAAATGATTAAGACCTAGTATTTGAAAGCACAACAGGGTGACTATAGTCAATAATAATTTAATTGTACATTTTTAAATAACTAAAAGGGCATAATTGGATGGTTCACAGCACAAAGGATATATACTTGGGACAAGTGACCAATTTTCCATAATGTGATTACTGCTTATTACAGCCTGTATCAAAGTATCTAATATACTGCATAAATACATGTACTGTGCACCCACATAAATTTTTTAAAGAAAATTACAAAATTAAATACAATTACCATATGATCCAACAATTCCACCTGTGAGTGGAACTTGAAAGAATGAACAGCAAGGTCTTGAGATACTTGTATGCCCATGACTGTAGAAGCATTATTCACAAAAGCTAAAATGTGGATGTAACCTGAGTGTCCACTGATGGAGGAGTGAATAAGCAAAATATGATATATACATATAATGGAATATTATTCAGCCTTAAAAGTAAAGAAATTCTGACATAATGCTACAACACGAAGAAACCTGGAGGACATTAGGTTAAGTGAAATAAGACAGTCACAAAAGAAAAAATACTATATGATTCCTCTTATATGGGGTAGAGCAGTCAAAATTACAGAGACAGAAAGTAGAATGGTGGTTGCCAGCGTCTGAGGCAAGGCGGGATTGGGAGAGAAGTTAGGGAGTTATTGTTTAATAGATTAGAATTTCAATTTTGCAAGCTGAAAAGAGTTCCAGAGGTGGATAGTGGTAATCGTTGTACAACAACATGAATGTACTTAATTCCACTGAATAGTACACTTAAAATGCTTAGTCAGTTTCATGTTGTGCATATGATACCACAATAAAAAATCGAAGGAAAAAAACAATCAATGCAATTCACCTATCAACGACCTGAAGAAAAAAAAATCATATGATCATTTCAATAAATTTGGAAGAAGTATTTGACAAAATTCAACATAAATTTCTGATAAATGCTCTCAGCAAACCAGGAATAGAAGGAGCTTTCCAGACTTGGTTAAAGGGTATCTACCAATATTCCTACAGCTAACACCATTTGTAATGGTGAAAATTGAATGTATTCTCCCTAAGATTGTGAAAAACACAAGGATGCCTGCTATGGTCATTAGTATTCAACTTTACGCTGGAGGCCACAGGCAGTGCAACTCTCTTGTATAACACTCAAAAGAATAATATATTATTAAAGATTAAGAGAAAAATCATTATTAATAAAAATTACCAATCTCAGAAACATAATGAGAAGATCTTCTCTCTAGATGGGAGTTGAGACAGTTGTGGGCAGGAGGCAGAAGATTATGAATAAATGTGTTGTTTGTTTCTTTTTTGTTTAAAAATGAAAAGACACTAAAGCTGGGGTAAAAATCTAGTACAAAAAAAGGAGTTAATGTAATGAGAAAAGAGAACCAAAGTAAAATTCCTTGAGCAGGTGAGAGGAAATGCAATCCAGTGTACAGGGTAGGATAGTATTTGACAGTGAGAAAAGCTCTTCCTCAGAGTCTACTTACCCATCAGGCTCAGTAGGAACAGTTCTAGGGGACTCCAGATGCCTTTAGGGCCCATGAAAATGTTTTCATCAATTTTAAAATCAGAAGTCATAATGTCCTGTTCTTCTCTGTGGAATCCCAACAATGCGAGTATGTCAGCAGAAACAGGTTAGTGGATATAGATTTAGTGGTGGGAGTAGGAGAGTGTTTCCATCTAACTACTTTTATACTCTCTATAAAATATTAGTTTGTCTTGGTGCAGTAATGGGTTGGTACTTGGACAGAGACTGAAATAATTAGAAAAGTAAAAAATACACACAGGATATCTGAAAATAGAATAGTGAGCATGAAAGAGAAACATAGAATTCTAAGTAGAGTTAGCTGCTCATTTGAGATCAGAGATCAAATATATTTACAGAAATATCTTTCTGCTGGGCTGTGTAATTTACTCCTAAAAATAAGATCTCTGAGTTGTGCTGCTCAATTGCTACCCAAGGAAAGAAGAGTAAGAATGAAAGTAAGTCTCTTGCTCTCTCCCCTTGGCCTTTGATATCTCTTTTTCTCTCATACATAAATATATCCTAAATGGAAGCAATTGTTACTCTAAACTTTAGGATTATTTGGAACTTTTATAATGAGCCTTTCTCAAAGAGGTAAAATGAAGAAAATGAAGCTCTATATTTGGTTTGCAGATTTATAAACCGTATGGGTTTGAGAAGATAAAGACAGGACAAAAATCCTAGCTATTCTCCTTACCAGCTGTGCAACCTTAGACATAGAGATAATTCACCTCTGAGCCTTTAGTTTTATTTTCTGCAGAAAGAAAAAATAATAATATCTAATGTATAATTTTGATGAATATTTGTTGAAATGATGTACGAAGAATAATTTAGTGCATGTATATAGTATATATATGTACCTGTGCATACATACTATATAAACACTAAAGCATTCTATATATACATGCATATATAGTGTATATGTATGCAATGTAATATAGAAATTAATATATAAAAGTATTCTATATTTTTGTATGTGTATATAATATATAAAAATAAAATGAATATATATATTAATATAGTGCCTGAATATAATTGTTCTCATTAATTGATAAAAAGAACTTTTGTCAACAAAAGTAATTTTAAAAAAATTAAACCAAAATTAACTTTTTTTTTCCTAATGAGGCCAGGAAATGTACAAGATTAAATATTTTAAAATGTTTTATGTGGTCCTAAAAGTAACCATGAAGAAACACATATAGCTCTTTTTAAAAATGCACCAATAAAAGTATGTTTTTGGAAAGCAGTTCGTTTATTCTTTCATTCAGTTGTTCGTGTACTTAACACAAAAGTATTTATCTAACATATGCTCTATGCTCACCACTTAACTAAATCCTGGGATACAGTGGCAAGTCATGTGGGTTTCTGAAGCTCTTCATGCCCTTGCCATTTTTGACTTTCCATTGAGTTTAACTCTATGACTCTTAAAAGTCAAAGAACAAGTTATCAACCCATCTTCACTTCTCAACTCTGCCCTTCCTTTAAGAAACTATCTTAGTTATTTTAAGAACTGGTAACTGCTAGCTGACATTGACTTTTCTGCATGACTTATTTTCCTGTTATAGAACCTGACATTTGCCTGATATCTCCTCAAATTAAGCCTTGACTTCTAAATCTCTATGCCTTACCCCACCCAGGATGGGCATATGACAAATGCATTCCTTAACCAAGTTATCAGAGATAGCAACATATCTGAGCTATCTCAGCCCAGTTGTCTATAGAAATGCCTGCACTAAGTTATGATTCAGTGTTATGAACTGAGTTGCTATCAAAGGCCGATATAAGAAATGGCCATTTTTAAAACGTTACTCTATTTTCTGTAAAATATGAATTGAAGACATTATCCATTATTGTTACTCAACAGCCATACCATAAATTTCCTCTAGAATTTAGAGACAGGAAAGTATTTGTCTCACTAGATAAACTTTTATGTTTTCTGTAATCTGACAAAAGTAGTATATAGCACAGTAGTTAAGATGATGGCTTTGGAGTCAGATAGATTTGAGTTTAAGGCCTAGTCCTAACTTTTTCTGACTAGGGAAATTATGTAGTTCTTTTAGGTCTTGGTTATTCATTTGTAAAAAGGAGACCCTGTTTTCATTTATGTTGTTTTTTGGTGGTAGGGGGAAATCAATGAGATTATACATGCAGTGCATTTTATAATATTTTGAATATAGTGAATTCAATTAATATTATCTTTTATGTTTACTATAAGTATATAACCCCATACATTTTTTTCATCCCACCCTAATCTTTACATCTAAGTTTTCTGCTGAATTACACTTATAATCTTGCCCAAAATTCCAGGTACAATATTGTTTTTTCATTTTATCTTCTAAATCTTTTAAATGATATCTTATTTATATATATGTATCTACCTAAATATATTCAGTATTAAAGATGACAAGGGCTTTTCATGTTTACGGGTAAAAAAAATATGTAAAGAATAGAAAATCCTCGAAGATATCCTATTTTTTATAAAAATTAAAATGCAATTTTACATGTCATTTTAAACAAATTAAAACAATTATATTTAATATATGACATATAAGCAACTAAAAAATGTTAGATCCCTATTCTGAATCTTATGTCTATGTGTGTGTATGCATATGTGCATGTATATATATGCCTGTGTGCACGTATGTATGTATATATATAATTTTAAGCTCTCCCCCAAGATTTTATTTATAGAATAAATCTTAGTTGAATACACTAAAAATCTCAAAATAAAAATATTTTTCCCCAAAAGAGCAATATAAGACAGAATCAATGCCACATAGGTTTAAAAATCTGTTTACTAGCCATTTTCTAAAAGCAAATATTAAAAGGAAAAACAGACACTAAAAAAAAGTTTTACAATAAGTAATACAAGTGTATACTTATGATAGTTACTACAAAATATCTTTTACAAATAAGTAAAAGGTATTATTACCAACCAATAAAAAATGAGAATCTTTATATGAAAATGATACAAATAATGATAGACAACTTACATAAGAAATAAAGCAAATATGCAAAATATAAACAGTGTTAACTTTGACAGCAGTAATATATGTAAATCAATAGAAATACAACTTTTAGAACACCAAATTGGCCAAGTTTTAAAAATTATTGCACCTGTTATGTATACTGAAATAGTTATTTTCACATACTGTTGCTAAGGGTTTAAATTACTAAAAGTTGCCTGAAAAGAAATGTAGTACTAAGTATCAAAAACTTCAAAAATATTTATATCTTTAATCCAGCAGCTCCTAATTGAACTTTAATCCAGCAATTAATTCCACATTTAAGTTTTCACTCTAAGAATATAATCAGAATTTGATGTGAAAATATGTTAATGTGAAATTATGAGCAATGTAAATTTAGAAACAATCAAATTATCTACCAATAAATGGGAAACAGGTAAAATATAGCATGTACGTTCATCAGCTTAAATATTATTTGATCATTAAAATTATAGATATTTAAATAGTTGATAATATGAAAAAATTTTCATGACATATTCAATAGGAAATAGAATAAAACATTAGAATTTATACTATGACACCCCTTACATATATATAGTATACTTATACTACATTATAGTATGTACTCATTATAATATACATATTTTAAATTACATGTAATTATGTAACATATATATTAAATTATATATTTAAAATACATATTGTATATAAATATATAGCTAATATATGTATCCATATGTATTTATCAGAAAATTTCTGATAAAACTCATTCAGAACTGACAAGTAATCAAGAATGTTAATTCAAGTGACAATTCAAGCAAAAAGTGGTAGGGACTCTGCTTCTTGCCAAGATGGCAAATTGGCGCAGGATGCTGGTTATCTCTTCCCAGATAACCTCTAGACAACCTGTAAAAGTGTAAAGGGGCCAGGCATGGTGGCTCACGCCTGTACTTCCAGTATTTTGGGAGGCTGAGGTGGGCGGATCACCTGAGGTCAGGAGTTTGAGACTAACCTGGCCAACATGGAGAAATCCCGTCTCTACTAAAAATGCAAACACTAGCCCAGTGTGGTGGCGTGCCCCTGTAGTCCCAGCTACTCGGGAGGCGGAGGCAGGAGAAACACTTGAATCCAGGGCAGGCTGAGGCAGGAGAAACACTTGAACCCAGGGCAGGCTGAGGCAGGA